>CABHPQ010136912.1:0-42072 GCA_902168405.1 Peromyscus aztecus
TGGCTGTTCATTTCTTATTTTTTCCTTCTGTGTTCTTTTAGATTGGAATTTTATTTGCTTCACTGGTTTTAATTTAAATAATAATTATGTGTTTCTGTAAGAATTACACACACACACACACACACACACACACACACACACACACGCCCAAAAGTAGACTGAGAAAGTTAGCTGGAGGACAGTGAAGAATCATGAGAAGCCAGTCAGAGAAAGTGAAAGGAGGAAACGTTAGCAGAGAGAACAGGTGGAAGAATTGGCATTGACAGATGTCACTCACACTGGAGATGGAAACTGGAAGGAGAGATCACAGTGGAGTTTGGAATAATAAAGGTCTTGACGGAAAATATCAATATTGCTTTTGAACAGTTTTGACTTTGAATACATTTCATTGTGACATTATTTCTCCAGTTCATATCTGCTCCCTCTGGAGAGGGCAGGAGAGCAGGTTCAGGGGCTACAGACTTAGTGAGGATAATGATAACTGTTGTAGCATTATGAGGCAGAAGGAGAGAAGCCCATGCATCTTGGAAATGAATTTCATATAAATGTGTAGCAGAGCTGTTGGAATGTTGACTGGAGCCAGCATCGGGTGCTGCAGTAGTGTCTAGCTCCAGGTTAGGAATTTAGACATCTATTTAGTGCAGCCATATCAACTGAATTCATGTAAATTCTGAAATGTCAGCATAGGGGAAGAGTTAACTATGGATGAAAGATAATGCATTTTAACATATGTAGTTTTACAAATAATTTATCACAAGCAGTGTTTTCTAAAGACTTGTTTTATTTGATGAGTACGAGTGTTTTTGCTTTCGTGTATATGGTCACTAAATGTGTGACTGGTGTCCATTGGAAAGAGCATTGATTTCCCTGGAACTGGAGTTACAGATGGTTGCTAGCCAGCATATAGGTGCTGGAATCTGAACCTGGGTCTTCTACAAAGAGTAATAAGTACTCTTCACTGCTGTACCTAGGCAGTAGTTTTGTGTCCATGTATTTGTGTTTGTGTGCATGTATTTTTGCACCCAATTTTAAATCTGTTGAGTAGGTTGACTAGGGGTGGTTGTTAAAGTTTAAAATAACCAAATATGGAGTACACATGCCGGGAGGGGGACTGTTGGCCAGCACTTGAAAGCCTCTAATCAAAACCCCCCACATTGGAGGTGTCTAATGCGAGCTTTCAGCTCCCTTCATCTCAGATCAACACCAGATGGCGTGGTAATTAGTGAGTTGGACCTATACATACTTTTGCATTGGCGAAGTTAGTTCTGTTCAAGATGTGGCTTGGAAGTGGTTGCATATATTGATCGGAGGCTCCTGGATAAACAGGATCCCAGGACACAGTGAAGCTGACTGCTTGCATCCTTGGAAGCAACCATTTTGTCTAGGGTCTCAGGCACCAGATGTGAGTCTGCTCGTTTTAGGGTATGTTTGTCTTTTCCCAACTGGAGTGGGATAATATTATAAGTGTTGCTTTTAGAATATTATCTTTCTTACATTGCATTGATCTTTTATACAGAAATTGTTGAATGCCTGGACATGCAGAGAGATGAACCTCAGTGAACTTATAAAACTCCTTGTAGGTGTCTGAGTGTGATTTCTTATGACTTAGCATTCCGGTGGATGACAAGATTTGACCTGAATATTTGTAAATTTAAGGCAGTGTTGACCCAACAGAAAAGTTATGGCTGAGAAAACCTAGTCAGTCAAGTACTTGAATTTGCCCCAAAGTAAATTATAATTGTAAATTTCCAAATTTGTTGAGTTTATGATCATTCATTTTGCCTCATTTATCTGATTGGACAATGTATCTGTACCTGTTCATTCACAAATGCTTTTATAACTTAATGACCAAGCTTTAATATCCTTATGTAAAGAGCCCACGTAATTTTCATTTTCTGAATAATAATAGGTACTATTTTCTGATACTTTGAGAATTTCTGTGTGTACCTTCACATTGAATGCCACTATGAAAGTTTTAACTGCTAAAATTGAGCCAAGTGATGCTAAGTACTCATTTGTTCTAGTGATCAACAGATTTGGGATTTTAGACTCTGGTTCTAGAGAACGTTCTATTGTTTTTTTCAGTGATGAGTATTGAACCCTGGACCTTTGATTTGCCAAACTCTCTATCACTGAGCTATACCCCCATATCAGCTATACTGATACTGGGATCTTAAGTACAATTCTCTATTCATTTTCAAGGTCTAAATAAAATTACTCATGTAAAAAATACCCATATAAGTATTTGTCACTAGATAAACACTTACGTATTGTTTAAATGTGAATTGCCTCCTGAAAGATCTAAGTGTATCTGTACTGTGGTTTTCTAATAATGGAAGTGTACTCAGGAGTTCATCATGACATTGATCTATAGACAGTGCTGGCTGCCGGGAAGTCACTCAAATAAAGACACAAAAGAAAAGGTCCTTAAGCTGCAGTGTGATGTGTGGCTGGGATACTATGACATGTAGCTTTATTAGGAAGCTATGCACTCATGTTTACTACTTGAATTGATTAATTTGAACTTCATTCTTGAACACAGTATATCTACAGCTGAAAAATCCTTTGTGAATTTTAATAAAACTTTCTCACTCAGTGATGATTTTATTCCCAAAACTTTCCAGATAGATTAAGAAAAGCAAAGCAGAACTTACCTTGAGAAGGTCCTAGAAAGCAATACAGACTTTCCCACCAACTTTTGATCAGACCTTGAAAGGTATAACTGGAAGCAAACTTATTTTCCTTTACAAGCTGCCTTCTCATACTCATTTAACTGACTAAAATTTTTTCTTGGCTATACTTCTTTGGAAGTAGGCAAGAGAATAAAGAACTTGCTTTTGTTTTCTTTAAGGGGAATACAATTTTCCCACCCTCTGGGTATATATCACTTTAGATAAGTGCCCCAAGATCAGGAAGCATACAAGGCAAGCTAAAACATCACTTAGCAGTTTTGTAGTTTCCACAAATGTGCTCAGTTTGACTAAGAACATCTCAGCAGAGTGGGGGAAGTAATATGGAGAAGAAAGAAAACTTTGTATTTCAGAGGTAGGAGGGAAGAAAGTCGTACCCTGTACTCGCCCTTTGGAAAGGAGAATATGGTTTGTTTGACATTAATATTAACAATAATTATTTTATGTTAATTTTTCTCTGTCCTGTTAGAGCCATCATGATACAAGGACAGAAAGGATAAACCTGATCTCAGAACTGCTCCAGAGAGGAACCTGGACCTGCCACTGGGACTTCTTGTATAAGATCACACCAGTTAAAAATCCCAGCATGGATGGGAGAGAGGATAGAGAGACCTAACTTAAAGACTGACAGTTGACGGCTGCCGAGAGAGTAAGAGTACAGGAGTACTCTTTTCTTCGCATGTGTGGCCACTGGTAGGCTACACGTGTTCCAGTGCACGGCCCCATAGCCATGCACGTACAGTCAGTACTAATTGGACTCAGTGAGTTATAAATAAGGGAAAAATAAAAAGGAGAACTCAAAGTTGGGAGGAAAATGTGTTGGCAGCACTAAGGAGAGCTGACAAGGACAGCGGGGTGTAGATATGATCAAGATGCATTGTACATGTGTATAAATTTGGTAAAGAATTAGTAAGAATAGTATTAATACAATCCTCAAATATGTTTACAGATAAGGCAGTAGAAGACCTTGACAATGTCTGGCACACGGTTTTCAGTGATAATGTTTCTCAAGTACTCAGGCTTCATCACAACCATTCTGAACACTTCATGCTATGGAATGTCATTAATGTTTATAGCAGTTTAGGACATAGATACTATTTCAGTCAGTATCTTATCAAAATAACAACCTTAGCAAACTGTAGCCCAAGATCATGCACACAGGAAGGAAGACCCACGATGGTTTGCATCCAGAGACAGCCGCTTTCCCCAGGTTTGACTTCTTTGTCATCATGTCAAGCAAAGATTCTGGGCTGTCTAAACATTCCACAGAACATCTCTTGATCGACTACATGGCAGCTGTCGTATCGAATACACGAAGCAGTAAGTTTATTGGAAGCTTTGGTGAAGTAGGAGGAAAATGATGAATGGCGTGGAGACCTAAGTGCCCATGGCATTCATGGTATTTTGGGAACATCATAAGCTATGGCAAGCTGTAGAAGACACTCACTGCATCTGGTGCCCGTTACTGCCATCACTCTCAGATACGTTCTTAGCCTAGAATGGATCCATGTAATATACCTCTGCCAGAATGAATTCTAAGATTCTTATCTTCAGATTTCTAAGCATTTGTTCTGCTATTCTTAGAATTTTACCACAGAACTATACCTGATGATTCTTTATACAGCCCCAGGCATTTACTAAGGCCTTCCTTTCTGGCCTGGCATAGAAATAATTCCTCCTTTATCTTTTACTTAAATATGTGTATTGTGTATATGTGTGTGTTGTGTGAATGGTATGTGGAAGTCAGAGGACAACTTGTAGAAATGCTTCTCTCCTTCTGTTATGCAAACCCTAGGGATCGAACCCAGATCAAGCTTGACAGCAAGTGCCTTTACCATTGAGCCAGCTCACCAGACTGCTCCGGATTCTTGAATTTCAGACTGGAAAAGAACAGAGAAGGTCTTGCTGGGCTGTTGTCAAACCCGACCTCCAGGAGCTGGAGGCTTTCTTGCCACCATGCAGACTTGGAAGGAGATGGGACTTTAAGAAGAAGCAGAAAAGAAGTGTGGAGAAAAAGAGGCTGGCCCCTCCTGAATACAGTGACCCTTGGAAATGTAGTTCATGGTATTAAATGGTGCATATGGAAACTCTTTCCTTACCTCCTTCCTTTCTTATTTACTTAAACCCAGAGTATTCCAATTAAAATGTCATAGTCACCACCACCCCTACTTTTTCCTCAGAGAATTTCATGACATTAATGTTGTGTGATGCCCATTTTGGATAATGCTACATATAAAACAGTAAGAGAAAAAGCAAAGAACACAGTCAATACCTTCTCCAAACCTCAGGTCCTCTGGAAGAGCAAGGCATTCTCCCAACGGATGAGTGATATCTCCAGCCCCACTAATTCCATCTCAAGTGGAGCAGATATTCTAGCCTTTCTCCCCAAAGTCATTGTTCAAAACAGAAAGAACAGTGAAAATTGAAAAATGAGTTTGAGGGGACAGTGTAAATCCCATATTGAACTTTGGTTGTATTTTATTTTTAAATTTTAAAGGGCTCCAAAATACTCATTCTGGCCTGTGAAATGACCTGTCCTTTTGTGATTGTTTGAGGACTGTCACCCAGAAGTAGTAGACAAGAAGACAAAGATACCCTTAGAATTAGGGTCTGCAAGTTTTGGTGCTTAGGATGCTGGCTTAGCTAGACCACTCAGTGGCTGGAAAGGGATCATGGGAAAAAGCCTCCCCATCTTTGAACCAGTGCCAATCTGGACAGGGATGTATAAAGACATTATTAATTTGGATGAAAGTTTTGTTTTTGCCAATATATCTTTTACTTGGCTCCAGATAAGACGGTCTTTTAAAAAGGACCTTTAGTATGCTATTTATTAGAGAAACATTCATTTAATCAAATAACACTCACTTTATGGAGGAAGAAATATGCCTCTGCATTGGGGGCCACAGGTCAGACATCGGAGTGTGGCTTTGGTCACTGATGGCGCTGACATGATGGGGAACGTTTTTCTTCTCCCCTTTGCAGGATTCTTTTCTGTAACCTCTGGCTGCGGTGGAAACATCACTGCTTAACAGAAACAATTGTGCTTTGTTCTCCCAGCCAAAAGGAAAACTCTTGTTTTCCAATCCAGCTCCACTGGCAGGTTAGGTACAATCAGCGGTGTCATCAGAGGAGATGACAGTACACAGAATACGTCCACTTGTTGTTTGTAGAGGCAAGATGCCCACTTGTTTGGCAAAGTCAGAACCAAGCACACGTGAGAACAGAGTCGTCCGAGCTACAGCTCTTTCAATGTGAGGCTTAATACTTCACACAAATTCAACACGATGGCAAGACTGTCGTCGTGCCTCCTGACCACTCCCCGAAGGCAGACACTTTTACAACAGGTTCAGGCCCTTTTATGTTTCCCAGGCCCTGAGATCTAACGTGATAGCCTGAACACGTCTATCCTGCCAACACCTCTTGTACCTTTCTGCAAGGGTCTTTCCCTTTGTGTCTTCAGCAGCAAGCTGACAATGATACAAAGTGGGGAAGGTCCTACTGAAAAAGCTGGGTGAGGACGCAGGAACCCCTGTCTGTTGCAAGCTTTGGAACGTTTAACCAGGTGCATACCACACTGCACTAGCCCATTGCCTTCTCACAAACAGCCATCCTTCCTGAGACTAATCCTCTTCTCTCCCTCAGCCTTGAATGACAACCTTGAAGGAGGTAAAGATTAGAGAACAAAGGAGGGTTGCCTTCGCATTTGGAGTCTCTGGTTGTACCTACAAGCTGACAAATTATGGGAGAAGCCAAAATAGTATTCAGACAAAGGCTGTCATGAGCAAAAGAGTTGCTGGAAGGTGTGCCCCCAGCACTCCACAGCTGTGGAAACGGGGCTGGAGAGAGAGATCCGGGCTGAGCAGCTGCAGGGGTAAAATGTGAGTTGTCAAAGGGCCCTGAAAGAGGGTGGAAGGCACCTGAGACAAACAAGAAAGGTTCACCGAGCAGAGGGTTTGAGAACTGACAACAGGCTGTTGAGAGCACTGAGACAGAGCAGTCCCGGGGAAGTGCCAAGCAACAGGAATATTCTAAAGCGGAAAAGTTTCAAAGCATACACATAGCCATCTGGGTTTTTTAAAAAAGGAACATTTTATTCTGTCTTTTGAATGGAAAGATTTGACTTTTAATGAGAATTTTGCATTTCATCCTTCAGCAATAACACATGCACAGCATAATTACTCTCTATGGGAAATGCACGTGTGTGTACGCATTTGAGTGTGTGTGTGTGTGTGGGGGGGTGCAGTTCTGTATGGTTTGCACGCACCAAACACACATTTCAGCAAAGTTCTGTGGGGAATGATGGACTGCAGGTATCTGTCTCTACTCCATTGACATGCTTATGTGTGTTTTCATCTATCCATCTACCTATCATCTGTCTATCACTCTAATATTTACAGATTATCTACTGTGCTATCATCTATATATTTATCTATCATCTACCTACATATTATCTATCTCTCTATCTTCTTTTTTTTTTTTTTTGTTTTTTGAGACAGGGTTTCTCCGTGTAGGTTTGCGCCTTTCCTGGAACTCACTTTGTAGACCAGGCTGGCCTCGAACTCACAGAGATCTCCTGCCTCTGCCTCCCGAGTGCCATGACCGCCCATCTGTCCATCTTTCTATCACCATCTCTGTATATTGTCTATCATCTACTATATGTTATATGCCATCTATATAAATATTATCTGTGTATCTATGTATCATTTATCTCTATATATCTATGTCATATACCTATCTCCCTATAATCTATTTATATAATCTATGTAGTTATCTATCTTTCCATTTATTTCTTATCTATCTATATATCTATTGTCTACTTGTCACCTTTATATTTACCTATCAATAAACTACCATTTAGCCATTATCTATGGTCTATTTCTGTCTGTCTGTCTGTCTGTCTCTATCACAGATAGTGTACATGTGCTTTCAGAGTTTTTTTTTTAACATTATTCCATGGTTATAATGAACGATACTGATTCGTAACACATCAAATACTTAATGGTCCCCCAAATCATTTCTTGAAAGTACCACTTACAGAGTCACTGCTGCTCAGTCTGCTCTTGCTAAGGAGAATCATGTGCTTTTGTCAGAAGAAGCCTGACACTTGTGGATCATCAGACAGAAGTGCTGGTTGCGACATTTTTGTCTGCTAACTTTGTTCAGTGGTATTTATTTTGTAGCCTTTTTGAGGATTAATTGAATTAATGCCTATGAAAATGCTTTTAGAAGTATCAAGTTCCTATGCAAATACATGGTGTATATACAAATTGTGCCCTGGGACCTTGTGACTGTCTAAATCTCTGGGAAAATTTGAGTTGATATTTATACTAAGCTTCAATTAGGGCTAGAGAATGTGTTCCAGCCTCTGGCAGATCTTTACAGATCAAATGATATTTTTGTGAAAATTTATGTTCAGTGTTCAGTGGATGGAAGATTAAGCATGAAGGAACAGTACAACAGGCTTGCTTTTCAGCTGAAAAGAAGCATATTTATACAGGCCTGTGAGCTACTTCAGTCGTGTATTTTAGATCTGATAGTGGACGTGGTGAGCTTCAGAAGAGGCTGATACACTGTTTACATTTAATTTTTATATCTGATTCTTCTAGGATAGAAGGTATTTTGAAATAAAGTCATAAAAGATAAAAATTGAATAAATAGGTAGAATAAATGTGTGACTTAGACTGCATTTAATATAAAATTTCAACTTACACATCAACTGTAATAAGTATTTTTTACAGAAAACATTGAAAAGAACATGAAGACTTATAAAAAGAGGAATTAAACTCCGTAACTCTTCTAGACATAAGTGACTATTCACATTTTGATATTTTTCATGTATGTGTATACGTGTGTGTGTGTGTGTGTGTGTGTGTGTGTGTATTTGTGAGTATGGGAATTTGTGTGGATGCATGTGGAAGTGTGAAGTCAATGTCAGACATCTTCCTTAGTTGCTTTTCATCTTATTTTTTATTTTTAAACCATATTTATTTGTTTACTTACTGTGTATGTCTATGTGTGTATATGTGTGGGGTGTGGCTGTGTATGTGTGTGGGGTGGTGTGGTGTCTGTGTATGTGTGTGGTGTGGCATGTCTGTGTACGTGCACACACACACACGCCACAGTGACATGAAGAAGTTGGTTCTCTCCTTCCACCACGTGGATCCTGGGGATGGAACTTAGCTCATCAGGTTTGGTGGCAAGTACTTTCCCCCTCCAAGCCACCTCGCTGGCCTTCTGTCTTGTTTTTGAGGGGGAGTCTCTCACTGAACCGAGAGCTCATCTATTAGACTATGCTAGTTAGCCAGCAAACTTCAAGGACCCTCCAATCTCTACCTCGCCGGTGCTGGGATTGCAGACTGAAGTCTGCACTGGGTTGTAGTTCAGGTGCTGGGGAGCAAACTCAAGTCCTCATGAATGTGTAGAAGAAGGCTCTCACCAACTAAGCTGTCTTCCTAGCCTTTTGTTAACTTTGATATGTATGTTTTATGTGCAAGTCCAACAGACACTGAAAATGTTAAGGAAAAAGCTGAGGAAGCATTGTGGGTAGAACCCGAAACATGTTTGGTTTCGGACAGTAAAACTAGCACAGAGCTATGCGGCTTTTGAAGGCAGCAAGGGCCAGCAGCTCACATACTGCTTTCCTCACAGCAGATATTTTCTGTCGTGAACACTCTCTGAGAAATAATTTCAAACTGGTTTTAAAAGTCTTGAGGAGTGATGCTAGCATTAGGTAGAAGTTGTGCCTGAGATTTTTCATGATCTCATCTTCACTATACATGATCCTGTCTTCACCATAGTTGTGTAGGTAATTTCATGAGAATCTGTAACTTACTGTTATTTACTTAGAATCTATTATTTACTTAGAAGAATGTATGGGAAATGTGGGAATTTTAGCAGAGTTAAAAGTCTCAAAGAATTTTCCTGCTTTGAGATCTTTGATGGTCTGATTTTTAGGATTTGCTGCCTTGGCTCATGACTTTATGATTTTGAATCAACTTGTGTTTTAGTTTCTTGGTCTGAAAACGAGGATGAGTTTGCTGTACAGATCAGGTTTGATATCAATAGAGAACAGTGATCACTCTTCAGGATGTGTAGGGAGCATCTGCATCTCATGCTGGTCATCACATCCCCAGGTTACCTGTGGAAATAGGGTGTTACTGTGACCTTGGTGTTTATAGCCCACAATACCTTTTAAAGATCTTGACAAAGACAAGAAACCAGTTCTTTGTCCTGTACTTTATAATTTTTTAAAATGTAGGCTTTCTAAGAATATTTATTTAGAGACTGAATCTCAGGCCAGGCTGACCTCAAATCACTGTGTACTTAAGGATGACTTTGAACTTCTCCTCCCCCTACCTGTAGCTTCTCAGTGCTGGGATCACAGGCATGTACCATCACACCCAGTTTATAAGGTGGTGCTGAGGGCTGAACACAGGGCATATTCAATGCTAGGCAAGCGCTCTAGGACTAGGCTATGTGCCAGCCCCTAAGTTTTCTTTTTAGTCTGTCTTTATACAAAGACAAACACTTGTCTACAAATAATCACAAACTGAGCAAATGCATGGTGTTGACATCCCTTTGTGAAAATCAATATCCCCAGGCAATGCTCTGTGCATATCTAATTGTGAGAAGGATAAATAGATTGGATCATGACCAGTGAAAATTTCTCTTGGAAAATCTTCTGTGTACTTCTCAGAATCTGAATGAAGATTTTGTATAATCTCCCAAATTCTACCACTCAGACTAGAGCTGAGATAAATTTGGTTTGGAAACATTTTGTAGAAATCATAGGTTTCTTAAATCCAGGAAAAACATAAAAACATATCTCCATTTCACCATGTTAAAGGTAGTTTGGCAACACAGAACTTCTCTGCATATATTCTTAGAAGCATTGTGTGCAAACTACAATTTTGGGGACTAAGCATTTTGTCCTGTGGGTTGTCCTTGAGCCATTTAACACTTGGTAGAGATGCCCAAACATTGACACTGCACCTTTTAATGCTTGGGAAAAAGTCATTTTTCTGGTGCTGGCCAAATAAGGGTCAGTTTCTGTTGACAATATTTTTGAATCAGGTTACATAATTACCTCATATTACCAGAACCTTGGAGAATTTCTCTTCTGTTACTTATGCATTAAGTTAAATATACAGATACTACAAGAGTTAAGAAGTGTGTGCCTCCTAAAATTGTTTCTGATTCCTCAGGAAAATCTGTGACTTGAAATAGTGTGAAATAATTTTTTATTTGAATGTCAATAAGGAAGATCATGTTCACTGAGTCTAATCTTCAATATCTCTTCTGCAGTGAGCCAACAAGTGTACCAGTGATGAGAGTAACACAGTGAACAGCACACTGACTATGCTTGGGTTCTCTGCCTGTGCATATCAGTGTCTCAATTCAGGCAGACTTGGAAAATGCAAAGGCAGGGACTAATGAAGTGCATGTCTTGCTCAGTAACCAGGGGTTCATAGTTTGGGGACAGTATGGAGGGTACACAGGGAAGTCACGTTGCATCTGTGATTCATAGCATTTTTTATGGGTCCCCGTTTCTTTATTTTTCCTTAATTGCAGTTAGACCTCAAGCTCTGTGAAGAGGGTTACCATATCTTAGACTTATTTGCTCATACCCCAAACATTTTTAACAGTTCAGGACACATGTTAAGGTGTTGATAGTCCTGTGGTAGATTTTGCTATCATCTTAAATGGAAGAGTGAGTAGATGACACAGGACTCAGAGGTCACACTAACACCTTAAAGACCAATGCAACACTCTTTAAGGCTGGCATTATGGCACATACATTTACTCCCAGAACTGGGAGCCAGAGGCAGGCAGTTCTTTGTGACTTCTAGCTCAGCTTTATCTACATAGTGAGTTGAGGCCAGCAAAAGCTTTTTAAACAAAAAAACAAACAAACAAAAAACAACCAACCAACAAACAAATAGTCATGCTTAAAGCTGGAATAACTAGTCTATTCTCTACTGATGATAGGTCCACCTTGGGGAAAGCTTAGATTTGTTTTTCTTAACATCTGGAGCAGCTTGTACTTTAAGCTGGAAATAATGAGAGGTGGCACAGCCTCTTAGAATCTCTACAAATTTAGACTTCTATCCTAATCAGCCTTGTAGCCTGTGCTCCTGGAGAGCACTCACCCTACTTGGGAAAAACAGAAACTCCTTTTATCAACATAAAAATTTTAAATGACTAATCTTTCAACAGCCTAATCTTTCCAATTTATTTAAAAAAAAACCACACAATTTACTTGAAAATAATGATTTGTACCAAATAAAATTTCTGCCTAAATTGATTAAAAAGAGTGATATTGTCAACATAACTGAATATTAAAAATGTAAACTCCAATTTAAGCTTCCAAAAGATAGTAGACTGTAGATATTGGAAAACAGAGGGAGAGAGAGAAGGAGAATGACAGAGCTTGAGCAAGTGAGCATGTTGAGTAAGTATGCACATGTTGGGAATGTGTATGGGATTTGTGGCTTGTGCTTCTAATATCAGATGATTATGGTTTCATTATGCCTCCAGTGTTAAAGTCGAAGGTTTAGGGTACACATCTTGTATGTTAATGAGTTTATTCAAATTGTTACATGGAATTAACTATCTAAATTTATTATTTTCAAGTCCTAAGCTGAGTGCAGTGGCTCATGCTTGTAACTCTAGTACTTGGAAAGCTGGGGCTCAAAGCCAACGCAAACTACATGGTGCACCCTATTTAGAACAAATGAAACAAAAGCTCTGTCATCCAGATCCATCATGAATACTTGGAAGTGATTCTCATAGCTTTAGAATGAAGAAATTATGTGGCTAGCCTATGTCTCAGAATTCTTGGAAACGGGGAAGATCATTCATATGAAACTTGTAAAATGAAAAAAATTGGGGCTGATGAGATGACTTGGTGGGTTACAATATGTGCTTTGCAAGCCTATTAACCTGAGTTCAGTCCTCAGAACTCCCATAAAGGTGGGAGGAAACAATACAGAGTTGTCCTCTGATAACCCCACACACCATGACTAACATGTACCCCCACCACACCTCTACAAACACAAGGATAACATTAAGAATAAAACTGAACAATAAGATAAGAGCTTAGTGGTACTCTAGATCCTTATCGTCCTCATCCCAGACACATGTGTGCGCAGTGACACACACTTTCAGTAGTGGCATCATGGTTTGACACTGGGCAACATCAAGCATCATAGTCTTCTCTCTGTGCAAGTGGCTTAGGATAATGGTGTCTGGAAATTATAGAAACTGACTTTCACTTGGTGCTCACTGGCAAGCACTAACCCCAAGCAAACCTGTGACCGATTGCCTGGCGATGCTGGTGAACAGATTTCTGAGCTACTTTCAGCCATAGCTGCTGACAATCATTGGAAGCTTCCAACCTCATTAATTATGTGTTCAAAAAATACAGCATTTGGCACAGAATGAACTGCTAATTATGCCCAGATCCTAATCTTAATTTTCCAATTTATTATAATTTCTTCATCATGTCCTAACCGTCTGAGTAAGCAGCTTATCTCCCAATATCTCCACTTGCCTAGCAGATGTTCTCCTCACTGAACAGATGTTGGCACTTCCAAGAAGGTCTGCAGAGACGAAATGATAATTACCTTCATCATGTGGAAAGCTTTAGACAGAAGTGAGCCATCCTGTGTCCAAGCCTGCCCCCTCCTCACTCACTGCCCCAAATAAGAAAAGAAAAGTTAGCTTGGTGTTGACTCCTTCACACTTTTCTCTTTCCATCCCTCTTTCTTTTCAAAATGTTGTTTCTTTAATTAGTTTAAGCTGAGAATTCAATCCACATTTGAAATTATATTAGGAAATTGCACCGAAATTATTCTCCTTTAAAGCTAATAGTCAACAATTAGCAACTGAGAACACAGACTAGCATATATTAGTTCAGTGGACATACTTATACTATAGTAAACACAACACATACATATATTATATACTACAGTGAGTGCAACACAAAAGTTTTTATCAGCAAATGAGAATACAGAATATCACATATTAGTTCAGTGGATATGCATCTACTATAGTAAACACAACACACACATATACTATACACACATATACTACACACACACACACAAACATACACACACATATATGTATGTATAGTGTATACTACAGTGACAACAACACAATAGCTTTCTTTACATACCATGTCTTAGGTCAGTTTGTAAAGGTAACTAAACGAGGAACATTTGTATGAATTCTGTGACCCACATGATCTTTAAAGAACTTCATGAAGCCTTCTTCTCACTACATGTATACATAAGTAAACTCTAATAGATCAAGTGATAACTTAAGAATACAGGTTGGTCGTTGGCAGAGCTGCAGGAGGAAATATGCTTATATTTTGTTTAAAATGTTATTTAGAAATTAATCGCAATAATTATTCACTTAACATGATGTTGTTTCCACAGTCTCTAGGAAGATGTCCAAGACATGGTTCATATTCATGACATATTTCTTCTCAGAGAAATGCGTTTTGGGAAGTTAATTGCAACCTCATTCACAAGCACTGTTGGAATTACAGGTGCGGCTTCTGTAGAGAGCTGTCTGGGTTCAAATTCTGGATCCTTCATTTAACAGCTGTGTGATCTTAGGCAAAAGGCCTAACTTCTTTGTGCTTCTACCTTCTCAGTTCTAAAGTGTGGGTGAGAAGAAGAGCTCTGTCTGAGGTCTTTGCGAAGGTTAAAGCGCTTGTAACAACGTGTGACTAACAACGTACTCAGCTTTCAGTAATAGTTTTGGAGGTTTTGGTACCTGGTAAGTTGACCACATTGTTTTGAGAAATACCTTCATGGTGGGTATGTGTGGCAGAGGACAAGAAGAGCAATGGCATGGTCATCAAAAAGAGTGTGTGAGGCAGGCATTGATATCTGTGTTCCGTCAAGGGCATGTCCCATGGTCCAAAGAGTCCTCCAAAGCCCGTCTCTTAAAGGTCCTACCACCTCCAGATTCCTCACAAGCTAGTGGTTAAGCCGTTGGGAACACTGAATATCAAATTCTAGCTCACAGTAAACACTCAAAGTTATTATCCTTGCTTTAGCAACTGTTAAAGAACATTTTGTGAGTAATTTTCCTTTAATTAAACATATAAAACAGTGCAAATGGGGGAGATTTGGGAGATATGATAGAATCTGGATAGATACTGGCAAAACCATGAAATTTCAATTTCATTTGTTTGGAAAGCATTTCTGTAAATGTTTTGAGTGTTATTTTTCATGTTCTTCAAAAGGATCCAGGATCTAGCCTTGGCTTCAGAGTTTTCCCTGATTATGCTCATGCCCTAGAAAAATTAGACATTTTTCATCTACAGTGAAGCCAGTAAATAACAGAATCAAAGGATATTGTAAATTAGAAGATCTGGGTGATGGTGTATTCCTATTAAATCTGGGACTTGTGAGGCTAAGGCCTGAGGATTCTAAATTTCCATGCAACTGGGGCTATAGAGTAAGACCTTGTCTCAAAATCTAAATAAATAAGTAACTAAGCACAATTCCTGTGATATGAATGATGTAGCTCCTAGAAACTGATTATATCCAATTTCTAGGAAACTTGTAAGACAGCAGATTGTATGGATTTTATTTTTCTTTGAATTTTACTTCGAGATATAGAATTAAAAGGAAAGAAAAATAACAATTTCTCTACAATCTGCCTCTTTAAGGAATGGGGAAAGAGATGGATGATAATCTTTATTAAAGCATACACAGTAGTGTATTTTTTCCAATGCTAGGTATTTTATACTTTCTCTAGCCTGGAACCCACAATTCTTTTCCTTCAGCCTCCCTAGCAGTAGGACTGCAGATGGAGCTAGGTATTCAACTAGAAAACCTAAAGTCTTCTAAAATGTTGGGGGAAATGGTGGGATTAAAATTCATCAGCCATGCAATAATGAGGGAAACATTTTATTATACCCTGATATTTGAATTTTGAAAACTTACACACTTTGGAGTTAGGTCTAAGGAATGTGAGAAAACGTCCTAACCAGTGGTTTGCGAGAGAATGAAGATGGAGAATGCCAAGCAGAAACTTGAACTTCATCCCAAGAGCAGTGGGGAGGGGGTCTGAAGAATACTGGCCTGTTAGCTGTCGCCCCAACAGTGGCATGGGGAGGACTGGATTGAAAGGGTCTGATGGTGATGATGGAAAGAAAAGTTAAGGAGCCAGCAGGTGATTCTGCTGAGATGTGGAAGATCCCTATGTTTGTGATAGAACAAACAAGAATACAAACAAGTCTCTGGGAGAGAAGAAAGATACAGATTCAAGAGTTAAGAAGAGGTACTTCCAGGAGACCCACGAAGTGTTGTAGATGGCTTGCCTTCTTGAGTATTTAATGAACAGTTATGTCCCTATGGCATTTGTTATGGGATCTTCCCTGACTTTCTGTCTCACTGAGCCGTGAGCTAAGTTTCATATTATCATGGACAGAAGGAAGGGGAATGCTGGGAAGACACTGCTCTGAGTCTCACGACAATAGGAAACAGCTTTCTGACTTACTAGATATGGAGTGAAGTGTTCTGTGTAGTGCGTTTTCTCCTCAACTTTCTGTACTTTGTACAGTCATGGGCTAGTTCTCACTGGTGTTTCCCTAACTTGGAATCTAGGCCCTCTATGAGTCTGATTTTCAGTTTGTCTATTGCCCTAATCAGAGTGAGGTTGGCAAACAGAAGAGAGTATATGGGAATGTCATTTTGTTTATTCTCATTGGAAAATGAAAATTTGACACTTTTCCTGATCGGTCCTGCTTTGTAAAGGCCGAGAATGACGGGTACGCATTTCACATTTCAACATGTGGTCTTAAAATTGCAGATCCCTAGTCACACCCCAGTGTACAGCCTTGTGCCAAGTTAATCCATCTTGCTTCTTGTGTTTTGTGAGTTATTTATGCACAGAGCTTGCAAGTATCTTGTATTTTCTTTCTGTTAGCCTGGGAAGCAAGTTCAGTTCAGAAAGACACGCAAGCTGCACATTTGCTTTCTCTGTCAGAATCATGTGTCCCGGGGTCTGGGGTAAGGCTATAATCACAGGGTGTATAAATGCTGATCCATTTGTCATGGATTGATATCAGTGACTTACATTTGCTTATTCATTCATTCATTCATTCATTCACTCACTAGTTTGTCTTGATACAGAGTCTCTTATAAACAGGCTGGCCTCAAACTATGAAAACCCAACACTGAATGTATAGGAAGAATTAGATTAAAAGTTACTGGTTATAGGATGACCCTGAACTACTGAGTTAGCCTCCTGCCTCTGCCTCCCAAGTACTGAGATTACAGTCATGTGCCACAATGCTCTGCTAGTATTTTCTGTTTTTAAAGCGAAGTTTTGAATGTGCAAAATGCATTAAAGCACACAATTCACACACAATCTTAATATACATTTTACATAGGAACACATGGTCCCAGAGTGTAGAGCAGACACAGGCCATACCTAGTTGTTTCTCATAAATGATACCTATTTCTAGAATGGCATTGGAAGCGTGACAACCAAAAACCAGTAATTCCAACTAATCAGTGTGGTACTTCTCATTAGAACCTAAGCCAGTCTCTCTTCCTTGCATCTGCTGATAGGGTTTCTGGACAACCTAATTAAAACAATACACAGAGTATATCTTGCCATCATATCTGGTTATTTTTATTTGTTTATTGTATTTATATATATATATACATATATGTGTGTGTGCGCACACGCGCGTGCACACACGTGCGCATGTACAACATGCACACCTCGTGCCCACAGAGGCCAGAAGATGGCGTTGGATCCCCTGTAACTGGCATTACAGGTGGTTGTGACTAGCTTGACATGAGTGAAGGAAGCTGAATTTGGGTCCTCAGCAAGGCTAACAGCTGCTCTTAACCACAGGGAGATGTTTCCAGCTCGTCATACCTGTTTGAAAGAATGGTATAAAGATAGAGAAGAGGGCTGGGATGCCTGAGGGCTGGGATGCTTGTTGTCTTTGCTGAGTGTCCAGAAGTTTCAGAGGACAGAGCTGCAGAACAATTCACCTGTGACTGAGTTTCTTCATCCTCTCTCAGTCCCGTCCAATACCTCTGCTCCTGTTTGCCTCTGTCTCTTATTAGTCTTCTTCATTCCAACCTTTAACCCTTGCTGATAAGAGGAAGATGTCGTCACTCCTTTTCCCAAACTGCCATACATAGCTCCTTCAAGAAACTAGCAGTGGATGTCATTTATACAAACTGCTTTGTTTGTTCATTTTTGATACTGGCATTCATTACACCCAGGTTTCTATGTCTTTGGGTGTATTTAGGAAGGACTGAAATTCTACTAGGATAAATTGTCCTAAATTCTCCCTAGCAACAAATTTCCTCCCACCTGGTAGCAGTTCTAGCAAGTAGCAAAAACCTTTATTAAGCATCTGAACTTGAATATGACCTAGAGTCTTGTAGTGGGGGACATGCTCAATGGGCGAATTAGACAGTTCCAGCTGGCACTCGAACATTTAGGAAGCTGTGAACTCTTCTTTAAGATTGGAGTTTTAAGTTGTCTGCTGGACAGTGGGGAGCTGTGTCTGTACATCTAAACTTGGGGGTTTACTGACTTATCCAAGGGAGGACTCCGGCTCACATTCCCTCTCCTGGTTACTGTATTGTGCATCAATATGGAGGGTGTAGCTCACCATTCAATTAGAGACGGTTCCTCCCTAGTGGGGTTAGTACTAAAAATAAATAGGTTTCTAATCAGAGTGCTCTTGTTCATTCACAGAGGAAAATGATGTCAAGCAGGGGCATGCATCTGTGAAGACTCATATGTTGATATGTATAAAAAAAGAGGTTCAGTTCACACATGTTTCCTATTGCTACACAGGGATACAAATGAGAAAATTAAGCTATAAGACTTGATTAAAGTTTCACTACAGAAACATTTAAAAAGATAAAATGTCCATGAAACAACATTCTGCCATTGCTCCAAAGCGTTGCTACCTTGAGGAATGGCAGCAGTCAGGTAGATACTGTTAGGGTTGTGGGACTCTCCCCATGTGGTGCAGATCTGGCTCATTTCTCTGAAACGTGTTCTCTCGAATTCCACAGTCCTTTCTATATTTCCTGTGAAGAAATCATTACTAATTTGGAAGTCATTGGAGATAGGATCCATAAATTGTTTTGCTGTTTGGTTGGGAAGGAGGGCTAATCTACAAATACAGGATCACAATAGATTTTGTGGATATGACAGCAAGACCGTCAGCTTCTCTGCAGAAGTGATTGCCTTCATACTTGTTATTTGAAAGAAGAGTAACAGTCTTTGTTATTGAAGAAACTGTTTCTTTCATCAAAACTCCTGATGGATCTAATGGACCCTGAGTTTATTCCGTCTTTCCACATGGAGACTCTGCCCCAGCACAGATGATGTCCACTGCCACATACCAGAGCATCATCTCTCAAATACCTTCCTACTTCCCAGCATGAAAACGGAAGTGATGATCACCAGTAATAAAAGCTCTTCTTTTTTTGAATCCTTTCAAAGCAGAGAGGCACTTCTGACTGAGATGGCGTTGCACATTTCCAGAGTGGGAGGGAGGGAGGTGGGATGCAAAGCAGATTGCCACTGATTATTCCTCATGTGTTCTTAGAGAGGAGTTTAATAAGCACTGTGTTCTAGAAAACACAGCTTGGAAAGGGTCCCGTTGCTTGGCCACATGTTATGTATTAAGCGGAATTAATGCTATCGGAGATCATTTGTGCTATGGCATTGCTGTTGCTTGTTAGTGTAGGAGCTGGAGGGTACGTGAACTAAATGTTCCTTAGTTCACAGGGTGGCTCATGATGCATTTTCTTGGCTTAGCTTACAAAGTCATAAATCGATTGAACGAGCTGAAAAATAAATCCAAAAGGATTTGCAGCAGGCAAAGCTCATTGGGGCTATTCTTGACCAAATGGCTACTTGGCCGTGCTATCTAAAGAACATCACATAACTTCTAATTACTTGAGTGACTTCATAGGTCATGTGCACCTCAGTCTGCGTCTACATGGCATGGGTACAACTATGTCAAATCAAAGCTTGGCCTCTTGAAATTGGTTCAAGTGATTGTGTTTTTCCCTTTAGTTGACAGGTTTGTTCGGGTGTTGTATAGACAAAGGCTCATTAATCAGCAATAAAATCTTGTTCATTTAAACTGCTGATTCATAATTTGTGTTATTTTGACTTTGGTGGATTGAAAGTTTATCCTAGTACAATCTGTTAGAGACATTAATGAAATTAGTATGTTAATACTGTAAACTAAATGAGGTTGTGGAAGAGATGGGATCAAGATGGAGAGTCAGTTCACAAGCTCCAAATCCCTAAATTAAACAGAGGAATATTTTGATATTTAAAAATTATAAGTTTATAATACCATTGTAAAACAAGACAAATGACTGTAATAAAACATATGGAATCAGCTCACTGAGAAAAGTACGGCTCTCAAAATACACAATAAGAAACAGCAGACAGATGTGTGGAGGGGTATCCTTAGGGATCCGCTAGACCTAAGGACTTCATCCAAGAAGCAGAAGCATTGCCTGTGGAAAAGTCCATGCAGTTAGTTGGGACAACAGATTGGGATAAGCTAGTACTGATCTACACTCAGTTTCAAGTACCAAGCCACTATTTTTTTTTTTAAATCCTGGAATAGCGAATGTAGGATTTGGGTCCGAGGTAGAAGCTCTGACGGCTTGTCAATGATCCATTCAGATGTAGTAAATGCTTTTCTGAAGTGTCTTTGTTGATATGTGGTCCAGCCTCTTTCCCACGCTGGTGAAGTATGGACCATGGTCAGTAGATACAGTTCACAAACAGGTGAACAAGGATTACTGAATACGCATCATAATGTATATCAGGTGTTAGGGATGCTGAGCTGAACAAACATGCTAACTGATAAAAAAAAAAGACAATAGAGCTTGCTGGAAAAGCCTAGAGGATCAATATAAAAAATACACCCAGTGGGATGAAAACCTAGATAGTCCCATGAAACAAGAGACTCTTTGGATGAAAACAGTGGACTCCACCAAGAATTGAATTGAGAATTTTATATCATGTCATCATTACTGAAACATGAATTAATAGATGCAAGATTAAGCAAAAATAATTTTAGCATTCATCAGGAAAAGACAAATAGATGGAGAGAGTGAAAAATACAAATAGATTGGTCAATATTAACACTGTAGAAGTTTCCCAAAGTGAAAAATAATTTAAAAAAAATAGAAAAAATACTATCCAAAAGATGACGATAGGCATGAGCCTTTGGGCAGTCTTGGAGAGATAGTCTCCATGAACTAAAACAAAAACAAAAACAAAAACAAACAAAAAACAAAAAACCATTTGCACTTAGACATACTGTGTTGAAATTTCAAAATAAAAATATGTACAATTTTAATGAGTCACGAAAACCATGTATCTTACATGAAACATGAAGTGATTTCTCTTTGGTAACATTGGTACTGAAAGGAAGTAGATCAATATCTTCAGAGTTTAGAGGAGAAATTGCTTTTGCATTCATAACTCTGTACACCCCAATGATCACTCTTTATTAAACAAGGATTGAAAACCATCCACATCTATTTTCATGCATGCAAAAGCTTACAATATTTATTAACCACAGATATTATAAAAGAAATGCTAACCTAGACAAAGAGAAAGTTTGGGCAAAAATAAAAGAACTAATAATCAAGTGAAAATGTAGAAACAAGAAACATAATAATATGTGATGATAAATTAATTAAATCTTTAAACTGTAGCCTTGGGTAATTATAAGAGGCAGGTGGATTGCAGTGAGTTCTAGGCTAGCCTGATCAACATAGTGTGTTCCAAACTAGTCAGAGCAACATAGTGAGACCCTGCCTCAAAAAATTTGTGTCACTTTTCCACACAGAGTTGAATACAATCTGACACATTAAAAGAAAATTGTCCTTTTTTTTTTTTTTGAGAAGGAGCTGTACATTGCCCCCAGTGTGGATTAAAAGAGATAGTGACAATTGAATGACATGAGAGAGCCTTTGGGATCCTCCAGTTTTTAACATCTAGGAAGCAGCCAAGAAAGGTGCTTATCTATCAAGTTGACATTTTCTCTAATGCTCTTAAGACATATGAGTAGAGGATGATGGGAAAGGAGGTTGCTCTAGGGAATGAGACCTGGGGCTAGCCAGGTTTGATCACAGCCCAGAGGCAACTGCCCAGTGACTTGCTATGCCAAGGAGGGGTGACTGTTCTTTGCTGTCCATATCCTTTGAAACTGGAAGTTCATACAGCAGTTACCCTACCTCTGTCTCAACACTTAAGTCAGATGCAGTGTCTGGAGAGTGGACAACTTACCTATGTAGGTCATACATAGCTCCTGATCATCTCCGGACTCATTGTGTGTCATAAGATCTGAAACTCTTTGCCTAAATATATGATGAAATGATCATGTCGACAATATGTTGGGGGGGTGAGATTTTTCTGCATGGAAATGAATCCTCATGACAAATGTGACTATGATGAACGGTGTATTGCTTTCAATTTTCTCTTCATGATGTGCTGTGCTGTCTTACAGTACTGCTCATTGGAGCAGTCATTAAGCTTGCTTGCAATGTAGTATGTTATATGTTTAATTTTGCATACATTATTTTGTTAGCTTATTGTGTTTCTATAATCTTTCATAAGAAAAAAAAACCATGGCTTTAGGGTAAGTGCCAGGTCCCCAAAGAAACATGTACTAGTTTGATCCACTACATTGTCTGGCTCAACGGTTTCTACGCCATGCTGAGAAGGATATCGTATACAGGATGTGGAAGAGACATCTTGATCAACTCATGGTAGTCAGCAAACAGAAAAACAAAAAGGCTGGAGACAAGGCATTTCTTTTCAGGAAACAATCCTTAGTGACCTCCTTCTTCCACTTAGCACCACATCCTAACACATCTACCATCTTCCTGCCATTAATGTATGAATCCACAGGGATGAACCCATAAGGACAGAATTCAAGGATTAAATTCATCAGAGGATAAAGCCATTATAGCATGGACCCACCAGGGAATGACCATGTGTGAATGGACCTATTCAGGGATGTGGACCCCTTCTGGGAATAAATCCATTGTTAAGGTCAGTGCTTTTATGAGGCATTCACTTCCTCACAGCCCTAGTCTTGAACACAGCTGCATCGAGAGCCATGAGTGAAACATATGAGCTTTTCAGATGAGAATTCCATGTTTTAACCATAACAGTGAAGATGGCAAAGGCATCTAAGGATGCCTGTATAGGGGAATTAGTGTTGAACACGTAGCAAGTGCTGCTTCTTAATGTTCTTTTGCTTGGTGCTGTTTCTCTACAAGAAATCTCCAAGGCAATTTGTTCTTGCAGATTAATATGTTGTAAAAGTCTTTACAGAATAAGGTTATCCAAGCAGATGTCAGTGGCTTAATTATTTTTTTTAATATAGTAACATTTATGACACAAATAAGGACCAACTCATGTTTAAGTGTTTAGATATTCTTCCACTTAGTATTTGGAGGAAAAGAAATTCAAAACATTCTCAGACTCAATGTGGTGGCCCATGTCTTTAATCCCAGCACTTGAAAGGCAGAGGCCATTCTGATCTACATAGTGAGTTCCAAGCCAGCCAGGGGGCACAGTGAGACCTAGTCTCAAAAAATATTTCTCAACGAAAGTAATCATAGAAGAGATTACTATGTATACTACACTGGTAAACTACATTATCATTTTTATGAGAATGAGAGAAACTTGAATTTGCATTTTTGAGACTCTATGGGACAGACATTTCAGATGTATTTGGAGCATTCATGAAATCATGTTCGAAGAACTCCACAGCATTATCCCAAGGCATGCTCTCAGACGCATTTTCCACAGAAAACAGCATGTACTGTTTTCACAGATGGTGTAGGTAAAATTTTGTTGGATTCCTTAACAACTATTTCTTCTCCTTCTCTTAGTATTTGAGCTTAAGGCAAGTTACATGATCTTCCTCAAAATTCGCAATAGTTCTGTTCAAAAGAAGTTCCTGAAGGCCCAACATGCTGAGTGTCTTCTTTGAACTCAGGAGGGAGTCACATGACCAGTGCAAGTTAAAAAGAAGTGAGTGTTTTGTAGGATGGTTTGCCTGAGACCCGGGAAGCTTTGTTCCTTGGGAAGGGAAACAGTGATAGCTCTGGAAAGGCTGCTCTTGAAAAGACTAGAGCAGGGCTTCTCAGAGCTGGGCAAGGTTCTAAGGATACACATATGCTAAGACTTCCTGGACTTTATCTCTAAGTTGCTTTTGATTGAGATAAAAGTAATTAGTAAGTGTACAAAACTGTGATGCAACTGTTAGGCTGGAAAGCAGCCTATAAAGAAAGGTTATGGAAAGCATCAGTGAAAGCTTCTAAAAAAAGTGTTAGCTTTCCATTGAAAAAGCTATGATGGGCTGTGCCCTCGATAAAAAATGGCCCTCCCTGTACCAGCAGCCATCAATTGCCAATATGTCCTCAGCTAGGGGTGATGCTTCGTAAGCTTCTTGCCCATCCATGTTGTAAAGTTGACTGAACTGATCTTGGGCAGGCTTAGGGGCATCCATGTGCTTAGGAACAGCACTGATTGGACTCAGTGGTTTATGAAAGAAGAGGACATGAAGTTGGGAGGAGGATGTTGGGGACAGGAGGAGTGGAGCGGGTTGGGGTGGGTATGATTTAAATATATTGTAAGCATGTGTGAAGTGAACAAAGAATAAAACATAGCCATGAAGTTGAGACTATCATCAGAAGATAGCCAGAGACAATGAAAAGTCAGAGAATACTCTGTGTTGGGAGTACAGAAGGTCCTTGTGCCCACAGACCTCCAGAAAACCAGGAATGCTAAGTACCCAGGATTGTCCTTTGAAAGGGAAGGTCATATAACCTGTTTTTCAGGAAAGCTGGAATTAATAGCCTGGTGATCTGTGTTGTCTGTTGGCCCAGGCGATATCCAAGCTTCCACAACCAGAACCTGAGTTGGCTAGTAGTCTATGATCCTTACAGCCAGGGGCTCCCCAAGCTTCCACAACCAGGACCAAAGATACCTAATCGTCTGAATGACCTCTATGCTGTCTGTATGACAGAGAGTGTATCAGATCCTCCCCTAGTCCCTTAAACTAATACATGCAGCCTTTCTCTAGAACCCATCTTCTTGGAAGAAATGACATGAACTTTGTGTTGTTTCAATGAAATTATGCCTCCTCACGCACTGGGGATTGTATTTATACCAGGAAACTTTTTCTCAAATCATACCATGTTTAAATATGCTGCCAATAAACCTGCTGGCATCAGACTCTCTAGAAGTTTGATCCAGTCTGATAAAGTCAAACTGAATGGAGTTTTCATTCCCACCTCTTTGCAGTTCATTTCTCTGTCTGCCATGACTCCTGCAGGGACCCCCTCAACCTTGCTTCTTGTGAAAGGGAGTTGACTGGGGTGACTGGAGCAGAGGGCTGCCTACCTCAGGGAGTTCATCTAGACAGCAGGACTCAGAAGTCACACAATGTTTCAGAACTGATAAAGGAAGAGAGTGGGGGAATGGAAGGGGTGATCGTGTCAAAGGCAGGAAATCTAGGATGAAGTTTTTATCAGCCTCCAAATGGCTAAGGAACACGGCATCTGATATTTTTATTGTAATAGATTTCAAAACTAGCAGCACACATAGATATTATTACTCACCTATTGAATTTCTTGGCAACTGATGACTGCTGGGAGAAGGTGAGAAATTGTTTTAATAAACAATACCTTCTGATTAACATGTAGAGAATAAGGAACTGCTGAATGCTCAGTCCTGAGGGGGATGTCTGTATTGAACCCCTTCTTCTAAGGCTCGGGGATCATTTCAGAAGAGGGTGAGGAAAGATTGTTGGTATCAGAGGTGGTAGATGACTGCAACTATACAGTGTTTCCAGACACCACAGGGCTATGAACTCACAGTGATTGTGATAGCATGCACAAGATCTGTGCAAGATCAAGCCAGTCAATACTACAGCATGAATGGGGGTGGAATTCACAAAGCCCACCCCTTGCTGAGGATCATTGGCACTTGATGGCTTCTGGGAGAGGGTAAGTCATTTTTCTTCAAGGGTGAAGCTCCTGAGAAGCTACCCATGCTCCGGTAGGCAGCTCTATCTCTGGGCACATATTGGAAGCACTAAGTGGAATCAGTGGGTTTTTTAAAAAAGATTTTTTTAAAAAATCATGTGAAATTTGGAGGCAATTTTGGTGAGTATACAAGGGAACATTTGGAGAGTAGGGGCTGGGGATGGAGAAGAAAAAAAACCCTTGTAGAGAATACACAAACAATAAAAAAAGAAAGAAATTTGAGAGAGGTGAGTGTGAGGAACAGTGAGTAGGAAAGGACCGTGTGAGGCAGGGAGGTGGGCCTTGGGCCGGACTCACCTTTCTAGAGAATGATTTTACACTTGTTGTGAGAGGCAGACTCTTAAGCTAGCAGTGAATAATTGGCTTGACTTTGTATTTTCTTTTTCCTATTCATTTTACTTATTTATTTATATATTGATTTAATTGTTTTGTCTTTTTGAGACAATGTTTCACTGTGTATCTTGGCTTTCCTGGAACTTACCCTACAGGTCAGTTTGCCCTCTAACTCAGAGATCTGCCTGCTTCTGCCTCTCCAGTGCTGAGATCAGAGTCCTATACCATCACACCTGGCTTATTTTATTCTTAATCTTTATATATATGGTGTATGTACATATATGTTTGCATGCATGTTCATGTGTATGCATGAGTGTGGTCATGCACGTGTTGTGGCATACATGTGGAGGTCAGAGAGCTGTGTCTGGTGTTGACCTTCATCCTCCATAAGATAGTTGTTCACCACTGCACATGGCAGGCTTACTGGCCCGTGAGCTTCTGGGAATTCTCCTGTTCCCTCTCACTACAGAAGTGCTATGTTTACAGATGTGTGCTACAGCTATGTTCTTTATGTGGATTCAAGTCTGCACACTTACTCAGCAAGCACTTTAACACTAAGCCGTCTCTCTAGGCCTACCTTTGCATTTTCTTAAGGTACACTAGGTCGGGGTTGAGGATTTGGCTCAGTTGGTGGAATGTCTGTCTAACATGCACAATGAAGCCCTGGGGTTGATCCCAGGCACTACATAAAACAGGCGCTGTGGCTCACCCCTCTAATCCTAATCCTTGGGAGGTAGACACAGGAGGATCAGGAGTTCAAGGTCGTCCTTGGCTACACAGCAAGATGGAGGTCAGCCTGGAGTACATTAGAAAAAGGATTAGTCATGCCTTTAATCCCAGCGCTTGGGAGGCTGAGATGGGTGCATTTATATGAGTTCGAGGCCAGCTTGTTCCATATAGTTCTAAGGCAGCCAGAGCTCCCAGAGTGAGACTGTCTCAAACCACAACAAAGCAGTGTGGTTTCAGAGGGGGGAACAGAGGAGTGAAGCTGGGTTCAGGGAGAGTAACTAGAGTGCCAGTGTGTGTGAGTGTGTGGGGATTAAAGAGAAAGGCAGAGTCATGCCTGCTGGGTCCTACTTTCCCTGTGACCTCAGAACAGAAAGCACTACTGTCAGGCCACCCAGCCAATCCCAGACTGCCATATCATGTACTCAGTTAAAAAAAAATCTTGACAATATTTCAGAGGCCAGCACATCTATTCTTTTCATGTAACATATGCCTATATGAGTCACTGACATGTTCCTAATCTCTCTGGAGGCTCCAGCCAACTATCAGAAAACTCTCTGGATACAATCTTTCCTTTCTCATTCTTTATTTCTTTGCAATAATGTCATGTTTCTAAAATATACCACAGATTAAAATAAACACACTGCTTCGGATCATGAAGTAGACATCTAAAGTAGGATTAGAAGTCATAGTAAACTCACATTTTAAAAATAGAGCTGCATTATGGTCACACATGCTCAGCATTGCTCACATGTGGTACCCACCGATGCCGTGCTGCTGGGCCAGCACGTGTCCCCCAGCCCTTGTGTGGACACACAGCAGACACACTCAGCTCATGAATCATGGGAGCTTGTGAGGTCATGGCCAGCAGCCCGCTGCCAGGGTCCTTTGCTCACGACTGAGGAAAGCCAAGTGCCTTGCTTTACTGAGTGTTAAACAGCTTGAGTTGAATATGTCTTCCTTTTCTCTTTCGGCTCGCTCTTCCATCTTGCTTGTGGTCTGTGAATCTATTCTTTTGCATTTTTTTCTTGAGATGTTTCTCATTTACTTTAGTTCTTCTGGAAAATTCAATCTCATCTCATCCCTTTACATGCTAGCTTGCCTATACATGTTAGCAAAATCAAACTTTGAGATATTTTTTGCACTAGTGGGTTTTGCCTTTGAAATGCCCCATTTTCTAAAAGGTAGGAGAACATTTCCCTTCTAGGTGGCATAGTATGTGGGATCCTGTGGAAAGCCTTCTGTATCTTTACTCTCCACTATGACCCTAGGTAGCATTCTCCTTCACATTCTTCCCTCTGCAAACATGTCCCTGGAACTTGTGTTTGGAAAGCTGTCCTGTCCTGGGTTGTCAAGAGGAAGCCATTTATAAAGTTGTCTCCATGCCTTTATTTTTACGAAGGTGTGAAACACCCACAGCTTCAGCCTGTCCAAACTCAGTATGCTTAGTTAACTTTATATTAGATTCTAAAGAGGTATGTCTCTTGCAGCAGAAACTCACTAGGATGTGCACACATAAAAGAACACTGGTGTGATGTTTATTGGCTTGTGCACCTGCTAGAGTGTGAGGAGAGGTTCTGCCTTAACACTGACCACGCTTCCCATGCTTAACAGAAAGGAAGGTTCTAGTCCTATTCAGGGTTACCTGTAACAACAGGCAGCTTTATGTTTAGTATGGACTAATAGTGGAAGACTGTCTTTTAATATATATATATATATATATATATATATATATATATATATATATATACCTACCTTTTGCACATTTATAGTATCAGCTCATAAAAAGATGTAGATTTCCTACTTGTATCATGTACATATGCACATGTATGTTCTTGCATGTGTGGAAGCCATAAGTTGATGTCAGATGCCTTCTCATATAATTTTACAACTTATTTTATTTTATTGGCATGAGATTTTGCACTGAATCTGTGGCTCATTGACTGGCCTGTTTGACTGACCAGTGAGCCCTGGGGATCTTCCTGTGTCTGTCCCCAACATCTCTGGGATTACAGACCCAGACTCTGTTTACACCAGTGCCAAGATCAGAACTCAGATCCTCATCTTGTATGACTAGTACTTTACAGACTTCTCTTTAAACATTTCCTTTGGTCATCACAACAGCCATTGCTACAACCACTGCTACAACCACAACAACCACAACAACACAGGGCTGAGCATCCTATGAGCAGTATCCGGAAGGAAAGCATAAAATGGAAATACATTGGAAATTCCAGGGCTGTCTTTCCAGGAAAAACACAAGTGGATTAGACGGGACTAGATGGGACAGAGTTTGCAAGTGAAAGCATGTGGGAGACAGTTTGGAGTCTCTTCTTACTGATTTAATTATTTTATTTGCATTTGTATATGTTTATAATGAATACATATGGGTATTCACATAGTAACACATAGTAGTATAAACCTGGTGCTTAGCTTGGTGGTTTAAGGAAATCCTGACAGTAGGCTCACTGAAAGCTAAGTATGCATTTTGAATAGAGTATGGGCCAGTATCTTGTCACTGTATTTCACAGTTGTATGTCTTCAGTCTCTGTCTCTGGAGTCTGTACCATGTTACTTGTAATAATTAATTCTAATTTTCTTTTGATGTTGATCTTCATCGACCCTTTGTTTAAGTGTTGAACACTCCACATACCACAGACTCTTGTTCCAATCCATCAGGCTAACCAGCCCTTTGGTCTCCTTTATGTATTTGCTATTAGTGAGTCTCTGTATTCTGCTCTCATTAGTACACATATGTAAAGTGTGTGTGTCGCAGAAACTTATGAATTTGTGACTTAAAAGTCTAGAAAACAGTGAACTTAAATTAATTGGATATCTGGGACTTTCTAAATTATAAAACAGCCAAGCTGGGGAAACAATTTACTCTCCACCACCCAGTAGTTTGTATGAACATATAGGGGCTTACACCAGCATTCTGAGCCAGCACACCACTGGTGTGCCTGTGCGGCCACGGATGTAGGAAATGTTACAATCTGATATTTGCCGAGTTACTTTACTGAAAGTCTATTTGCTGAGTGGACCCCTGGAAGGATTTCTAAGCACTGTGACCTAAATCTTACTCTTCCTCTATCAAGTAATATGGGAATGAGCCTTTTGTGTGATTCAGCTCATAAAATTGTTTATGCAAAGGGATTTATGTTTACTTTTGCTTCTGGTGACAAATGATTACAGTAAAATTTTAGGTTCAATTATCAGGTCCAAGTACTTGTGTGAGCCTTTGAAATGGAAGACTCCTAGACCATCAACAAGAGACAAAGCTCTGCTAGACAAGGAGGCTTGGGTTATAGCTTTGCTAGTGGGGACTGGAGTGATTTGAACAGTAACTTTTTTTCTAAAACTCAAGTTTCCTCATCTGACTATGTTATCAAGTATCTGACATGGGAAAAGGAACTGTGGGAAAGGATGAAGTTCAGGTGCATCCTACTAAGGACTGCTGGAACTGTGGCCCTAGCTTTGGGGGAGGTATAGAGTGTCACATCACCTGTCAAAGAACTTGCTTCTCAGATCCATTCTTGCTATGCTTCCTCGTGACTTTACATCTTTTAGACACACCAGAATTGCTGTTTGGGAGAGCGTTCCTGTGTCTGTGGTCTGAGGGTGTCTATGGAGCAGTCTTCCTCAAGGACCACGAAGTGCCAATGTGCATTATATCCTACTGCATACCCACAGAGCACATTTGGAGCTCTGGGGGTAAGTGTTCTCACAAAGAGTTCAAGTCTTTTCAGAAAACTCACTCAAATAGGCAGGTAGGTAGCATGCACTGTGATTTATCACAAGATTATGTTGGATCTGCCAGTTCTCAGAATGCTACCACAGTTCCTTGATTAAAATCTTTATTGTGGGTCACCATAACAGCCTATAAACTTGAAACTATCCACAACCGACTTGACTTACAGTGTCCTGTGGGCTAGGGTGATAAGAAAGAATTGAATAGAGATCATGGCACTGATACTGTGTTCCAAAGTCAGGTAGTTTATAATGGGAACAGAGACTAGAAAATGCTCAGTGGTGAAAGTGCCGCAGAAGAACTAAGACACATGTTTGCTTATGGAAATGACAGCGAATTGAGCAGAATTTGTTGCCCTATCTCCTGATACGTACCCACCTTCCCAGTGTTAGCTGGGTGGCTACTCTCATTGCCCATGGTCCTTCTTCCTCGTTCATACTCTTGTACTTAAAACATGTGTCTGGTTGTTTATAGTTCTAGTGGATTTCACTTTCTGACTGTGTGATGTGCTAAACTCAAATGTAACAGGGGAAATGAATGAGGAATTCACGGCTTTGCTTCATAATGGACAGTGTTATGTGAGCAAAAGTCTATCCACCCCCAGAGACTCCACATAAGTCCAGGTTGGCAAATCAACAAGTGTAATTGGTGTCCCTTATAGGAGTGTACATTGGAGGGATTGTGCACAAGAACATCATCAATGTATAATCAGCTACACTACAGAAGTCAAAGCAACCTATGACTTTGGGGAAGGGTGGGGCCTTGGAGCTCCTTCCTCTTAACAACCAGTAATTGTCTACATTATTGGCTAAGGGTGAGGCCCCACGAGACCCTTCTACCTACCATTAACAGTCTCTACATCCTGGTGAGGAATCAGATGAATCCGATGATTTGTGGCTCCCTGAACCCTCCCCTCTATAATTGGTAGTTAGTAGGCTCAGTCTTGTGCAGATCTCCAGGTAATCATAACAGATAACAGAGAGAGAGAGAGAGAAGGAGAGAGGGAGGAGAGATATCTGTCAGTGTGTGTGTTGTGTATTTGTAGACCTGTACTTGTTGAGACCAGAAGACAGCATTAGCAGTGTGTATATGTGTTTGCGCACCTATACGCGAAAGCTAGAATCAACCTTCAAGTATAATTCCTTAGAGGCCATCACCTTGCTTTGAGACAGGCTCTCTCACTGGCTTGAAGCTCACCTAATGGGTGGGCTGTCTGAGGCAAGCCCCCACGAATCCTCCTTTTATCCACCTCCCCAGCACTGGGCTTATAAGCAAGAACCACCATATCCAGCTTTTTAAAAAATATGGGTTCTTGGGAAAAAAAAATCATGTCTTCACACTGGCAAGGCAAGCACTTTATCTAAGGAGCCATCTCCCCAGTCTGTGTGAAGTCGTTTTATTGACACCTGAACCTGAAGCCAAGAGACCACATTTAACTAATTAATCATTCTGGCTCCAGATGTCCCCTAATTGATCTACTTTAAAATTATGAGTCTCTGGTTCCGGGCCTCCCTCAGCTTAACCTTACAGTGTCTGAGCGTCTCTGAGACAACCAAGGATGGGTGTTGGTCTTGGCCTTCAAAGAGGCTGCTGATCATGTCACGCTCTTTCTTTCTGCTGTAGTTCCCAGATGAATGCCATCAGAGGCCGTGCAAGGCTGCATGATGGGGAAGAAAGTCTCATGGCCAAATAATACCCAACAAAGTCTCTGCTCTGCTTCCCCCTTGATGCCTTTTCATTGACTGCAAAGGTGAGAAGATGAGCCATTACCCTCATGTCCACATCATTCTTATCTGGACAAGAAGGAAGCTGCATTCTGAAGCAAAGTGTACCTTGTACAGCTTCAAGCTCCGTACCCTTGGTCTCTTGGTTTCCTTTGTTCTTCAACAGTTCCTGGCTTCCCTCAGTGTCTCTTTGACTACACAATGGTGAAGTTGTTTATCGCCAGGAGTTTGTGGGTGAAACTGACCCTGGCTTCCTTAAAACTGATGCTGTATGCATTCACCAATTCTTCCAGGGTCACTCACTCTTTTAGGTTTCACTAAGGAATCTGTCCATCAAATGAGTAGCTGCTGACAGCAACATCTGAAGACTTCTTTTTCTCAACCAGAACACATTAACCACTTTGGGATCAGATAAGGAGAAACTTTCTCACCATCCACTGTGCTGTCCCTGTCCCCTCACTGTACTTTCAATACAATGGAATGCACAGTGTACAGAGAGATCGTTGATTGAACGCCTCGATGTCTTTCCTTTGCTATTTTGTCTATGATGTGTGTTTTCACACACGTTTGCATCTAGATGTTAAGTGTGATAGTAAGTGTCCACTATAAAGACAGAAAGTCCTGAGTGGGTCCCCTCTTACCTGTGAAATGCGATGCTCACTGTGTCTCTTCCCTTTTGCTAACTCATCTGTTCCATTCATGTGACACCAGGACAGCCATTTATAGTGATTAAATTTGAAACAAAACACATTTTTATGTCTTAGAAAAATGCCCTCTAAGATGTTGCAACTGCCGTAGTCAAGACTCCGTGGAAATGGACTTCATGAAGAACTACTGTTGCAGAGAAAACAGCCACCCTGATAAATATTAAAGACCCGTGCTGCCCCCATGGAGATCCTGCTTTAGTCCTGCAGACCCATTCTCCGAGAGCCTCTCCTCCCCTTTATTGCTGCTCCTATTTACATGACAAGGAAGCCTCTGCTCCCCAAGGGCTCCTCTGCTCCTGCCATGGTCTCTGAGACCAGTTGTCACTCTGTCTTTGCTGAAGGGATGGTGACAATGAAGTGAGGGGTAAGTGGTCACTGGAGCAGATGAAGTCCCCCAAACAAAGACTCTCTTCTTATGCAAATGGCCATAGTAATTTAACTCCAAGCAAAGAAACTCCAGCACAATGCATCAAGAGAACTAAGTGGCATTCAACAGGGTCCCACCAGGCCTTGACATCTCTTTAAGATGTCATCCATCAAAGCATCTCCTTCCTTTTCATATCCAGTGCAAACGTGGTTCCAATTCTGAGACAGACATGGAGGAACATAAAATCCAACCTCAGTCATGGGGCCCTGGGCAGTCAGGCACACCTCCAGCCTCCTCACCTCCTCATCATCTCCTTCAGCCTGTCACCGCTTCCTAGCCCGTGGGAACCCATCTGGGTGAGCTTACTTGTGGTCTGAGTCAGCCTCTCTGCCTGAGAGGTCTTCTTTCATTTGTCCTTAAACTTTCTCTCTCTTTCAAAGCTGGACTCAAGCTCCATTGCCCTTTCTTAGAGCCCATGCCTGCAGACAGACAGTATTGTTTCCAGAACCCCCATTGCATTCTAACAATGCTCCCAGCTCCTTCCTATGGGCAGTCTCCTCCAAATTTGCTGAGGAAGGTGAGCATGCATTCTGTGACACTGCGTTTATCTATAGCTCTTGACAAAAGAGCAGACAGATGATATGTCTGTTGGGCTAGCTGTAACTGAGGAGTTACAAAACTAGGAAGGATAGATTTATTTCAGATGTATTTCTATCCATGACGATTACTCTTCTAAACTGAAAACTCACAGCCCCTTGCCCTGAAGATAAATCACACGGCCTCCTTTTGATAACTAACTAATTAGAGGTGCCATCAATTAATGCATTTCAGCTAAAATAATTTCTAACTCAATGGTTTGAAAATGATTAATATTTTTTGATAACAGTATTATTACTGATATTATAACAGCAAACAATGCATGATGTCTCTCTAAGGGTTTTAATATGTGTATTCATTTAAATAATCCTCATTACAGATCCGCAAAGCATGCACTGCTGTTTCTATCACAATTGTACAGATGAAGACCTGAGATTGTGTAATTTGCCAGCAACTGTAGAGACTGGGAGCCCATGCTTTTAGCCTGACTCTAACCCTGTCTGTTACGCTACCATGGGGTCCCCCACAAGTTTACCCTTTCTTTGTACAGTGTCCACACATGTGATCGCAGGGACTAGAAACCCTGAGAACGTTTCTGATGTTTCCTTTGCATACATTACTCAGGGTCAGATTCACTTTAGATAAAGAGGTCGACTCTTAGTAGAGTGGGACATTGTAGTGAAAGTTAGGCATAATCTTTGAAGACATGGAGCCTTTAAAAGTAGCTCGAGAGTGTTGGTAGGACACGCAAAGACTGATGGATCCAGTGTTTTATCTCCCTCTTCATTCATATCTCTGTTATTTGTCAGATACAAGAAGACAGAGCAGTGGACGAAGAAGATGGACTGATTCAGGAGTTAGCTCAAATAAGGTATGTACAAAGCTGTAAGGAGAATATACAGTGTGAAGAACTCAGTTCCCATGATACAGATAATGGGAGCATCTTCCCTAGTCAAGAAGTAAAGACTCCTTGCCATCCTGACACTTGGTGGAGACAAGCTTGTATTCTGGGCTGAAATATTGTTGATGTTCATTGCTCTTAAGATAACTCAGTGGCTGTGTGTGTGTGTGTGTGTGTGTGTGTGTGTGTGTGTGTGTGTTAACATTGTAACATTGTCTGGGTATATTTGTCTCATTTGGGAGGACACAAGGGGCTACTTAGACATATGTACATTTTCTAAAGAAATACAGGCTGAAACTAAGGCCACAAATCCTTCCGGTCAACCAATGAGATGGGGTAAAGTAGACACAGGAGGAAAATTTACCATCTGTGTCCACAGAGTGAAAATGTGTTGTCAAGGGTACCCCTGTGTGGAGCTAGGAGGCTTTGGCCAGCTGCTCACTGGAGAACTGAGACATTTTCATCCAAAAGGAGCCTCCACAGGAATAGGGTATAATAGGGTGAAGCCCACCATTGATCTTTGTCCTCAACAGTACAAGACCTCTTCCCCAAACCAGAGCAAAAGAAAAGCCCAGAGATGTCTTGTTTTCCTGTAATTGCCAGTACTAGTCTGAGGACTGGGGGATTGTAAATAGACAGATCTTATGTTGCTTTTAAAGATTCATGATGGGAGACTGGAGAAAGATCTCAGCTCAGTCCCCCTGAACTCATGTTAAAAAAAAAAAAAAAAGGCTGGCGTGGCTGTTTCCTGGGGCACATGCTCATCTCTGAGGCCCTGTGAGCTGCTCACCTACCCTGTGGACTATCCGGAAAGGAACACATCAGGCAGCCTTTGGGGGGTGCTGCTGTGCTATTCCCCTGCAGGGGGAATCTCTCTCTTCCATTCCTGTGCACTGCTCTGTCTCCTCCATCTGCTTCCTATATCTTCCTGTACAAGAGAAAGTCTTATTTTTATTGTGAAATAAAGTGAAAATTAAGGGCTCCTATGTGGACAAGGTTCTCCCTTGACCTGTGTGCACATTCTAGTTACACACCCATGGTGTGTGGTGGCAAAGCCCAGAGAAAGCTGCCTCTCTGCCACAGTTTAAAGGGCTTGTAGGAATTTATTTCAGGCATCTGACTTGTGAAGCAAGACAATATCAGACTTACAGAAACCACACTCCTCATGTGTGCTTAATGATTGCATCAATATGAACTCTTTCTCTCTCTCTCTCTCTCTCTCTCTCTCTCTCTCTCTCTCTCTCTCTCTGTGTGTGTGTGTGTGTGTGTGTGTGTGTGTGTGTAGGGAAACGATGAAGGGAGACTTGGGTTTGAAAAATGCAAGATGACCTGAAGGAAGAACATTCTGGAACTGTAATCTCCGGGTCTCCCCCACTCCCACTGAGCACAGCTGTGTTCCCTCAGAAGGCTCTCTATGGAGGCTTGGCACCCTGGTGTGAGGACAGTCACCAGAGACACATTGTCTGTAGTGTTAATAGGCGAATAACATGGCCATTGCCACTGGTTTAATCTCTCAGTTGGCATCTGAATATAGGCAGTTGTTTTAAAGCCTTAATTAGCTGAACCCTCAGGGGAATCTCTTTCCAAGACACATATGAGTATAAGTCTGTCAGCCTGCTCTGTAGCTGTTCACTCGACTAAATGAAGATACCTGGCAGCGATCTGGTTTCTTTAGCACCACTTTCATTTGATGGACATGGAGACTGTGCAATACCTACAATCTGTGCAGAAATCACAGTGACACCACACTGTGGGAAGTTTTCTAGGTTTCTAGGGCTTATTTTTGTGATTTTTACACTAAGATGTGCCTATACCTGAGGGATATATCCTAGAGAGGTGTCTGCCTATTGGCAAAACCAGAAAAGACTGATTTGAACTTTCATTTGGCAATGACAACTGACTTCTATCCTATGTGCACGAGTGTGTATGTGGGGTGTGTGTGTGTGTGTGATTTGGTCACTGCACAATGTCTGAGATAAGATGAGAGTTCAGACTTGGGACCCCCTCGCTGCCTCAGGTACACAATAAAAATATTCTATCCAGGGCCTGGGGGAGGCTCAAGCTCTGTCCTTAGAGTACTCCTTGCACAAGTGTAAGATCTAAATTCGATCCTGGGACTGTACATGCAAAGTCATGTATGGTGGCATGCTCTTGCCATCCAACACTGGGCAGGAAGAGACAGAATGGTTTCTGGGGCTAGCCAGCTAGTCAACCTGGCCTTAACAACCAGCATTGGTCCTGTGAGAAACGCTGTCTCAAAAACATAATGTGCACAGCTCCTGAGCAACGGCACTGAGGCTGACATTTGACCTTCACATACACAATCATATAAACCATGCCCTACATGAACACAGATGCAAGCACACATTCAAAAACATTCTCAAAGACTGAGATGGGAGGCGCCTATTCCTGGGTAAGAATAACAGAGCTGTGCTTGAACCTGGATTTTTACTAATAGGACTCAACACACCCCTAATTAAGCAGTTTTTCTAAGCTGTACACACACACACACACACACACACACACACACACACACACATATATATACGTACATTACACACACACACACACACATACACACATACATATATATATATCCCCTCAATTGTGATATATAATTCCATAAATGTCCCACTTTTCTGAAATGCACTTGTTTTCTTCCATGATGTAGTTGTCTTCTACTTCTTAATTCCTCATGTACAAAGAGAAGTTCTAGGGGAATTAAAGGGTTAAGGAAATAATAACCAGAAGCATCCTTTGTTCAAACAATTTATGGCTAAACTCACATCCTAAACACATAGACAGTCCTTGGGCCACCTTGAGCGTTCATTTCTCTGATAAGAGATATACGGAGCAGTGAGCTAGATGACTACACAGATCATGGGATTCCCTCCCTGAAGGAGTCAAATCAGTTAATCACATGATTTGGTTGAGCCCTGTGTTTTCTACCCTGGAGCTGCTGCAAGACATTTGTTTCTAAGGTACCTCCTTAGGCAGGTCCAAGATGGACAAAGAGGTCAAGTTCCACAGAAAACCTATTCCCAGATCTCTGGGCATGTGTCTGTCCACTCCTTCAATAGCTTTGAATCTGAAATGACCCTCTAAAGCTGTCTCAAGCTGGGATCAGAAGGGCTGAGCTGTTGATCCACATTTTGACCAGTCACTCTGTGTGGATTGTCCTAGCAAGTGACTTTTGTCTTAGCAGAGGAAATTGCAGGCAGTCTGGGGCCTGAGGGCTGTCTACAAGCACTGTGGCTGTGAGGAGCCTGGCTTTCAGTGTAGAAGGGGTGGGTGTGGGAGGTCTAAGTGCTATGTCACAGGTCCATGGATCCAGCTGTAAAGGTGGTACTTCCTATCAGACCAGATAAGAGACTTCCAGACCAGATCTGTTATTCCTAAGAAAAGTAAAACCCACTGGGTTTTGAAGACTAAAATGTGATGTCCAAAAATCAGATTAGATGTATGCCATAAAGAAACTGCTGGGTTTGCAGAGTAAGTGACCTTTACGGAATTGCTATCTCAAGAGCTGTCGAGAGCCTTAACATTGGCAATGTTGCGTGGAACACAGTGTTATCATCGGTTAGAAAACATTGAAGTGGAGAGGGCGTTTGCAGGCCGATTGTTCTGTGTGTCTTTCAAGTTTCATTTCATGGAACCGAGGATGAAATTGGAAATTACAGACTGCATTGTGAGTATGAACTATTTAAGAACTGGTTTCTAATTAGTGGTCCAGTCTCAGAGGAAGTTCTGTCCCTCCATCAGAGAGCTGGCAGCCTCTGCACTCTGGCCTTTCAGATGCAAGTGTCAGAGCGAGCGCTCTTGTTTTTAGGGATCACCCTTCATTTTCTCTTTCGATTAACCGACCAGCTTTATGTATAATCTTATTGATGAGGAGTATTCAGAGGCTCATTGCCAGGTTGTCAGTAAGGGCTGAAATTGTCTTCCTACACTGGAAGAAGATCTCCATTTCTGGGGACACTGTGAGCGCTTTACACACCTCAGACCCAGAAGGCAGAACATCCCTGAGTCACACAGGCTTGCTGTCACTGGCTGCTGTCCAGGAACTCTTATCTCCTGCTGACTGCTTCTTCCTGGTACCTGTGACAGACTGCTTTGTTCCAGTTTCAAAGTGTGACAGTTCCTTAGTCGGGGAGTCTAAAACGTACACAACCCAGGGGTGTTCCCTTGGAACAAAATTAGAACCCTAAAGTACATGTTAAAACAGGTAAAAAGTGATGCCTAGAAAAAGAAGATGTCACAAGAAAATTCAGTTATCACCAAATCCATAAGTAAAATGACATATTAACTATTTGTCTGATATGTTCTATGTATGGTTTACTACATTTTTCAAAGGAAATAGAAGGATAATCATTTTTTTCTGATATGGTTAATTATAAACGAAAAGACTGTACATGTTTCATAGATGGAGCAAACTTTTCTGAAGTTATCAGTAATATTTACAAAATACTTTAAGCTTTACAGATCATTATTTGTAATCTTTTGCTGATTTTTAAAATTGCCATGGAGCTGAGGACATTTTCTATCAAGTTTCACAGACAAATTTTCTTAGTCTACAGTGTTTTCCGGTTCCGCTTTTGTGTTTTGTTGAGAGTTTCATACATGTGTATAGTGTGCTTTGATAAAAATGTACCCTGATCCCCTCCCTTCTAATTCTTCCCCAACTCCCTATCAGTTTTACTCCCAGCTTTTCTTTTTAAATGCACTGGGTCCACGTGGTGCTTCCTGTATGGAGGAGGTTATAGGGCATCAGTCTGGACAATGTTTCAGCAGATGCATCCCTGAGGAAAGCCGGTGCCCCCTCTCCCAGCAGCCATCAATTGCCAATAGCTTCTCAGCCAGAGACAGGCGCGCTGAGCCCCTCCGCCATCTGGCTGGGATTTTATCTGTCTTGATCTTGTGTAGTTCTTGAGCATGCAGTCACAGCTGCTGTGAGCTCATGTGTGCTCACATGTCATGTCAAGCAAACACTGTTGCCCTGCAGATGTCCACTACTTCCTGCTTACAGGCTTTCTGTCTCCCATCCTACAATGGTTCCTGAGCCTCTGGTGGAGGGGCAGGGTGATACAGATATTCCATTGAGTGACTATAATTGTAAGTCTTCTTTGGTGTCATAATCCCAGGTAAGCAGCAGTCCTCTAGTGACATTGTTGCCGTTGCTAGTTACCAGATACTTCAATTAAATGCCAGCACAAACCTCCTTAGTTTCCCTATATTATATTTGGTATTTGATCTATTAATTGAACTTAGCACTCAGATGAAGAGTTTGCTTATCCTTCTCCCAATATGTATCTCTTTTGTTGTTCTGTATTCATTTTTTATCTGAGCAGGCTTCATGTACCTCTGGCTGGTCTTGAACTAAGTTGATCGATAGTGGAGGTTAACTTTGATCTTCCTGCAATCATCTCCCAAGTATTGGGGTTACAAGTATGAGCCACACTAAGATCTACCTTAATTTTTTGTTTTTTCTACTTTTAAAAGATTAATTTACTTTTATTTTATGTGTATGAATTTTTTTTCTCTGCATGTGTGTTCACTATGTGTGTGCATTGCTGAAAAGCCAGAAGAGAGTCAGAACTCTTGGAACTGGAGTTAAGCCCAGGCTCTCTGGTCCACTGCAATAGTAACCAGTTCTCTTATCCACTGTTCCCTCCCTCCGGCCCCAGGTTCTGCCTCCTTAATAATTAGTATTTTGAACACATTCTTTTTATTGCAACTCTACTCTTTATGTCAAACTATTTTATCTTATGCTCTGCCATTTTAACCACTAGTCTCTTTTCCACATGTTGCTTGCATCCCTCCTGTGGAGTGCCTGAGCTGCTGAAGGCATCCCTTCTGCCTTAGCTCACAGTACAGTTTGGTTCACATTGACTTGAGCTTTTGGCCAAGTTCACAGGACTCATCCTTCAGCTGGGCTTATCTCCTAGGCTTGGCTCTGTTCTCTGCTCCTTCGCTTTCCCCTGTGGGATTCCAACATACTGTTGAGATGAGAACACTCAGTGTCGATAACAGAAAATCTGGAGAACAAAGTACATTAAGGGGAATTCTGGGACAAAAGTCTGTGATGAAATTCCGAGCATGCTGAAATGAAAAAGAGTTTTTAGGAATGGCTAGTATGTACTGGGGAACTGATAGAACTAGGAAAATGAATGTTTTCTCCAGACAGAACTCCATGGGATCACTTTTACAGTGATCTGTGCACTAGTCAGTGACAATGAACATCTCTTTCATCTGAACTTGGTCTATCTTCCTACATCTGTGGGATTATTTTTGTGAACAAAATAATCTTTTTCTCAGAGCACTGTCAGAGACCATTCAGTAAGGATTCCTTCCGGGGGCTGTAACATGATAAATGGATGCTGTTTTTATTTTAATTATTGGATTGGATGGTGAATGGCTGAGGCTTTATGTTGTGTGAAGGTTCATGTTTTACATTTCTTTGAGTGTTTGATCTTCTCTGTTGGTCTAGTTTTCCCAGTACATCTGAACTCAGGTTCTTCAGAGTCTAAAAGCAACCCTGATGTCACTGGTGTGTCTTTCATTACCATGAGACAACAGCGTTATTTGGTACAGATGGCAGAAACAATATCCGCGCAAGATAAATTACATGTTGTAATTTCAACCAGCCAGAGTAGGTCACTGTGATGTGCACACACTTCATCTGATGTTTCCAGCATTCCACAGGCCTGCTGAGTCTCATTCTCCAGCCCACATTCACTGGTGTTCAGAAATTGGGGGCCAAACTCTGAAATTCCACAGAGGGAACAAGGACCCTAGATAGTGTGTGAAGAAAAACTGTCAAGCCAAGCAGAAAACTTGTGCCTCTAACAGTAGTTTGAAACTGCTGTGTGGTAAACTTTTCTCCTAATAAAGCACAAAAAATATTTGCCTAGCCTTTGCAAAGAACACCTTCCATAGACAGGTTGTTAGCTTGAAAAATAGGCTTTGAGGTTCTGTTCTTTGCTGTTTGAGCTTTGATTGCTTCAGGCCTCCGAAGAGCATACCTCTTCTTATAAAGTTTTTGAATCTATGATCTTAAATATCAGATAAGTCTTTCAGGTTGGTATGTGGGCTATTTGGGGAGTTCTTTCCCCATGTTTTAAAAGCAAATCTATGTGTTTCTGGCATGCAACCCCCTCTAATAAACACA
>CABHPQ010136913.1:0-22879 GCA_902168405.1 Peromyscus aztecus
GACAGACTCCTGCAGGAGCTTCTATACAACTCTCCATGCTCTGGAAGTGAGTCCATGAAGGGGGCCATGGAAAACTTGAACCACTGTACCAAAAGGAAGTCATGGCTGCCCGCCATTCAGTACTTCCTAGCTGCCAGGCCCAGCACGGTTCACCCTCCTCTCCATCATTTACTCTTACTCGCAACCACCCACCACCAGGTGGATACTCATCTCCCCACTGTGTAGGTGGGAACACGAGTTTAGAGGTGAAGTCATTTGCTCCAGCTTGCAGAGCCAGCACATACCAAAGTCTGCATGCGAGGAGGCTGAGCCCTCGACCACTGTACCTTAGCGACCAGGGCTTTTCAAAGCATGTAAAATGACACACCCACCACTCACACATAAAACCCCCAAGAAAAAGGAACAAAAGCTACCACTGATTCGGCTACTCACAAACACCTAGCTCAGGGGCACGCAGGTAGGTGGAAATCTAAAAGGTCAAGTGTCGTTGAGGAGACAGATGAAGTGTTACTCATCAATATATGTTGATTGATTATTTTTTTTAACAAATAAGTTAAAGGCCCACAGTGCAAGCTTGGCTGTTTTATGACTGTGACACACAGACGTGCTGCAAATATTCCGGCTGAACTTGGAGCAGCAAGAACTCCACAGCCACTGAGAAATGAGACAGCGGAAGGAATAGTGGGCAGGAAACAGCTACTCTAACCACAGGTGAACAACAATCTCACCGCCCTTCTCGGGAGAGGGAATCACTGCGGCACGGAACAGACTGGCTTTCCATGTGGGCAAGGGTGACCACCCACATACCAGATTTCAAAGGTGCCACTGTGAATACCCCAGTTTCAGAAAACTACCCTTCAGTTGCTCACTCGCAGTAAATTCAACCACCGGAGGATCATTGATTTGGCTTTATTATCTTACTACCAAGTATAAATTTCCTGAAAGCAATGAGTTTCTACACACCTGTAAACCATATTTATAATTCAGATTTATTGTGAAAAGTGTTCACAGGTAAGGGGGCATGGCATGCTGAGGGTGTGGGGTGCTGAGGGTAGGGCTCCCGTGACAGAAGCAAAGGAGCAGACATGGGAGAAGCGAGGACGCAAGAAGCCTCTGGCTACTGCTAAGCATATGGCTTAGTGTGTGTATGTGTGTGCGTGTGTGTGTGTGTGTGTCCCTCTGTGTGTGCACACACGCACGCGCATGTGTGTGCATGCATGTCTGTGGACGCCAGAGGACAACTTTAGATGTCATCCTCAAGAACACATTCCATTTTCTTCGAAGCAGGGTTTGGCCTGAGCTCACATTAGGCTAGACTGACTAGCCAGTAAGTTCCAGGGTTCTGCCTGTCTTTACCTCCCCAGTGAGTTACAGGAACCCTACCACACCTTTTTTAAATGGATTCTAGGGAATAAACTCAAGTCCTCAAGCAATTACAGACTGAGCTATTCCCCAGCTCTCAGAGTCTTTTTGAGAGCGAAAATTCAGCACAGCAGATATGCAAGTCCTAGGGAAGAATGGCACATAGCTAGGAAACACTCGAAATGAAAAGCAAGAGGCAGATCTACTTATGACAGCTTCAAGGTGTGACATTCTTCATGCAAATGAGGTAATAACGTACATTGCTTTGCACACTTCAGCGGCTACTGTATGAAACACAGCACGGCTTCATCATGTCTCATCACAGAGACTGAGACAGAGACATGGTTACAAATATCCCCCATTCAGTGCCCTGGTTTCTCTTCCCATGGTGTAATGCTTTTACTAATATTGACCATTCTAGCTGGAGAAGAGGGGAGTCTCTGGAGCAGTAATGCCCATCTCACCACTGCTATGCTCACCATACAGGAAACACCCCAAGAAGTACTGCAGATGAGAGACACAAGAGATGATAAGTGTCCTCTGTGTCTAAGCTGGAGAGGCACCTGTCTCTTCAGCCACACCTCTCCCACGGGTGACATCTGTGGAACTATTTACTGTCTTTGAAGACAAGGAGCAATCCAGAAACTGGTTAGCTCTCGCTATCTCAGATTCAGAGTAAAGCCATTGAAATTAATAAAAGCCTCCCCTACAGTTATTCTTTTTTTAAATGTTTGAATTAATAGTTGACAAGATGTTACCAAATATATCACCATACTGCCAGATATTCTGTAATTAATAGATGCAATTTCTTTGTAATTATTACACTAACAATCCACACATGGGTGGATCTTTCTAAGTGCCTGAGAAGTTTGCTCTTTTATAAAGTATCAGAGTAACAGCTAAATGTCTACCACCTTGGTAACTGAACTATCAAAACTTTCCAAAGAGAAGAGTCTAAATTACTGAAATTTTATGCACGTAGTTCCCATTAAAGGGATAGATACAATTAAATGATAAAGGTCTGTTGGCTTGAATCCAAACGTCCCTCTCAGGCTCACATGTTGAAGCTTGCTCCCCAGCTGCTGGTGAAATTTTGGGAGGTTGTGAAACCTTTAGGAGGGAAGCCTAGCTGGTAGAAAGAGGTGACAGGAGGCTAGCCCTGGGAGGTTAGACCCGCTCCTGGCTCTTAGCACGCTTTCTGCCTGCTGGTCCCCCATGAGGAGAACAGCCTCTGCCCCACGTTTCTTCCACTCTGTCATTCTCGCCCTAGTGACCTAAACCCTGAGCCAACATACAAAGTTCCTCCTTTAAGTTGTTTCTGTTGGGTTTCATGGCCACAGGTTGAAAAGGCAACTAACTAACAGAAAGTCAACATATGAGTCTTTGAAGTACCTAAAATATCACAAATTTTCTTTTGAAAGTAGATTTGAATTAATTTCAGGAATATACGTTCTCCACATTATTCTAGATTGAGTAGCACTTAACTCCCAAATAAAATCTTATCACTAGAGTAGAAGGTAAACCCTTTGGCTTAACATACCATGCTTCTGAGAACTAGTTTTCATGGTTCCAGAAGGCACCATGCAAGCTTCCAAAGAAAGGGAGCAACCAACAGTCCTGCTCAGCTATGGCACTTATGACCCATAACAACGATCAGCGTGGTAAAAAGCCCAAGGGGACAGCAGTGGCACACACTCCATGACAGTAACCAACAACTCTCCAGCTGCATTTCAGACCTGCTCAACAAGAGGGAACCACTCTATTACTGGAAACCTAGCCAACTGCCCAGGGCTGGTGCAGTCATAGTTCTGGGAGGAGAACCCACAACCACCACTCTGCTGAACCAGCACATCCCTACTACATTCTAAATATTTGTATTTATGCCCACGGACAAGTATGGTCCTCCACCCTCTACCGAGGAAATGTCTCTCTGCAATAGACAGAGACCATTACAGAAAACCCCAACCAACCAAAAGGCAGAGTTGTGCAGCCTGATCACAATGGACACATCTACAAAACACGCCTGCACCTAAGGCTCACGAAACACTGCAGGGGGAGGGGGGAGAAAGATCGTAAGAGCCAGAGGCTTGAAGAGTTTGCTGTGAGACGATGCAATGTCAGAAGCAATATTCATAAAGTTTCGCCAACGTGACTACCTAAACATAATCTGAACAAGGATGACTACAGACATGCCCAAGTGGACGATGGAAACATCACGAAGCCTCAACCCTACACAAAGAACAAGGGCAACTAAGGGATGAGGAGAGAGGGAGAAACAGTCCTCCCCAGGGAAGAGCACACCAACGGGCCATCCACACCAGTGGTCTTCCCTGAAAATATAGTCACACGAGTAACAGGGCTATCCACACCAGTGGTCTTCCCTGAAAATATAGTCACACGAGTAACAGGGCTATCCATACCAGTGGTCTTCCCTGAAAATATAGTCACACAAGTAACATTATACAGACTGAGCAGGCTGTATTTGTGTATTTAGAAATCTACATACATGCATATAACAACAATTAATAGAAGAATTTGAAAAGGTAAGGAGGGATGTATGGGAGAGTTTGGAGGGAGGAAAGGGGAAGGGAAAATGTTGTGATTATGTTATAACCTCAAAAACTAAAAGGATAAAAATCTAGTCTCTACATTGTAGACTAAAACTTGGCTCCAATAAGTCAAAGAAATGAGTACATAGTAACCCAAATTACAAAAAAAAAAATATATAGAATTTAAAATTAATTTTTCTATTTTCTAATGAAATTCCTGTAGCTAGTTTCTAATTATGTACCTATGTATCCTATGTCATTATAGATAGAGAAACTAAGGATGTGTTTCTTGAATTAATTAGTTTACATGAAGGTACTCATGCTAGGCAGCTAACAGATGAAGGACATTGGGTTGAACAGGATGTGGCATCGCTTGAAAGAGAAAAGACAGGAAGTGTGTGGCTCAAGACACAGCACGCAGGATACAGGATGCAGTAAGAGAGGGACCAAGATCCTCAGGAGACGTGTGGGGAACCCAGTGGGTGAGCTGGATCTTGGAGGGCTTGGAGAGAGAGCGCAAGGCAAGGAGAGAAAGACAGTGGGAAGTGCAGGACCCAAGAAGTGGCAGGCAGGGTTTCCTAAAGACATCCAGCTGACCAAGACAGTGTGATAGGTCAAAGGCAATACTGGTGCAAACGGGGATGAAGAACGTGTCTCTTGAATGCCACTTTGCAATGGGAGAGAAGAGGCCTCACTAAATACCTTGAGAGCATTATGTGTGTCGTTCACTGCATGTGCTTGGCACCTAACGTGTAACAACCTTTAGACCATGAAGAATGAATGAGTGGACAGGCAGATGGATGGAGAGACAGATGGACGGATGGGCGGATGGATGGATGGATGGATGGATGGATGGATGGATGGATGGATGGATGGATGAACGGACGGATGGATAGATGGATGCAGGAGAGAGGCGATGCGGTTCTGGTCTTATAGCGTAATAGTGGAAACAGGTTGAGACTTCAGAGTGAAATTAAAACAAGGACCCGAATGCACGGGTGTAACTGGCCCAGAAATAACTGGTTACAGACACCTCAGATCGCTGTGTTTCTAGTCAAACCGAAGTCATCCAGAGAGTTCTTGCTGGACACTGACTCTGGAATCAAGTTCAAACAGAATGAAGTTGCTTTCCACGTACCACCCCTCCCTGCTTATTTTTCCAGCACCTGACAGAGAAAGAAAATAAAAGGAGAGCCCACAAATTTCCAAAGCTGGGCACCGAGCAACCCTAGCCTGGAACTCTTGACATCCTTCAAGGCCAACGTGACACAAGCAGAAAACCCCCTGATGGGTCCTGGTCAAAATGTAGAGGCGCAAAAATTACTACACAAAGTTACCTTCAGGTTATGAGCACAAGGTGTACATTAAGTGCAAATGAATTTAGATTTTAGACTTTCGTGTCACCCCTGGGTTGTCTTATTATGTACATGCAAATATCCCCAAATCTGGGGGAGGATCCAAATACTTTTAGTTCTCTGTGTTTCTAAAAAGGGATCCACAACCTCTAAGTCCCTCTCGAATACCACACGGAACCCAGAACCTGCAGCACTCCCCTCCTAAGCACATGGCTCTGGCTTCCTGGCGCCAGCTGATTCACTAGTGAAGAGGCTTCAGCCCACAGGTCTATGACAGCCTGCCGCTGCCTCTCAGCACTCACTGTAGACAGTGTCTTCCCTATATAATCACCCAAGAAACTCGAAAAGGAAGTGGGAAAGGTTGTCTTCAGCATAAGCAAAAACCAGAGCCCTAGATGGAACATTTCCCAAAGCATAGCCCACAGAACACTAATGTCATGGGGAACTTAACTGACTGTTGTTTTAAAAAAAGACTTCCATAGTCGAATGTGTGAAAAACACTGGGCTAGACAAAACCAAACAACAGGCTTTTGTTGTTGTTGTTGTTGTTTGTCTTTTTCTTTTCTTTTCTTTCTTTTTTTTTTAATGAAGGACGTTTTGGTTCTACCAACACATAATTTAGGATCTTTATGTATGCTGTATTTCACAGATTTGACTATGTACATGTCTTTTCATTAAAACTCTCAAGATAGAACTTGTGAGGAAGCCCCTCCCTGGGGCAGCTCCGTTAGCACCTATGTTAGCGCCTACATTACACTAAGGCATAAGCACTTCTCTGTAAGCCATTGATTGTCAGGAAGGTTTTCCCCCTTTTTGTGTAGAATTACTCAGTTGCCAAGAACACCTTTCATTAGCACTGGGTAGAAAGATGGTCATGTGGCTAAGCCTGGGTATCCTTGATGGCAAAGTCCCGTGGTATCTGCTACAGCCATCAAATACAGAGCAGGCAACCCTTTCCCTATAAAAATCCTGGGGAAAATGGCAAAAATAAACAATAGAGAAAAAAGAAAAAAATAATGCTCTTAACACTTAAATCACACCCCCGGGTGGCTGCCACAGACGAGGAGCTAAGTCAAACCGTGTCCCCACACCTACACCTCAGTCTGACCTACTAACCGACCCAAGATGCCCTGGGACAAAGACACTATAACCACAGATTCGTTCTCTATGGACTCCTCTCCTCATACTTGAAGCTCACTGAGTAGCTAATTCACAAACGCACATTATTAGGAACAAGAGAATAAACGCAAAAAATGTGTCCTTGCATCTCCATTGGCGCTAGAGAAGCAGTTTTACGCCTGCCCTTCCTCAAAGGACACTATGTTAAAACACACACACACACACACACACACACACACACACACACACACACACAAAAAAAAAAAAAAAAAAAAAAAACTGGCAGCATATAAGGACCAAAAGGTTAATAAGCCTGTCTGTACAGGAGTTCAGAACAAGAACACTGTTAAAAGAACCAAGGAAAGCTGGTTAGGACGTTGTTAACAAAGAAAATGACCTCGCTTCCCTCCTGGCGACTGCCCCCTAGACATCACGTCAGATGTTGCACACGAACCCCTCCCCATAACCAGCCCACTTCGGCATGCTTTCTACCCCAGTACCCGGCCCCACCATCCACCCATAATCTAGTGACAGAAGTCTGGTATCCTTTCTGCCTTTCAGCCTCCCACATTCTGAATCACATGTCCTAAACACCCTAAATAAGCCACTGGCGGGAGCGGGGTGCACGCCTTTCGTTCCAGCACTAGGGAGGCAGATGAAGGCAAATCTCCGAGTTCGAGGCCAGCCTGGTCTATAGGGTGAGTTCCAGGGTAGCCAGGGATACACAGAGAAATCCTGTCTCAGAAAAAAAACAAAAAACAAAAACCAAGAAAGAGAGAAAAAGAAAAGAATGCTAAAAGTCCTAAATATTTTCAAAATATATCTATCCATTCATTCGTTAAATATTAGCCTAGTCTACTTATATGAAAGGCCCCACTCTAAGTGTCTTGCCCACATGGAGTTTACTGCTCTCCATCCAAGCAAAGCCACCAGTACCTCTTGCTTAAAGTACAGATAGCCTTCTACGTCACTCCTGTCCAATTTGTCCCACTTGGCATGCAAGGAATTCTAAACAAAATATGAGCATTGCTCTCACGCAAAAAACTCTTCAGGGCCCTCGTCAGCTTGGTCCCTCGTCCCCCTGGAAGGTGGACATCCTTGGCTTGGTCTCTATGGCCGCTCAGCTTGTCTATTCACTAGGCCCTGGCTTCTCAGCTTCCTTGAAGCTCTGAGACGTTCCATGTGATCCTTCCTTATCTACCAAATCCTTAACCAGTGCAAGTTTTTCTAGCTGATATTAAACCTCATCTTAGCAAAGGCTTCCTGTCTTCACACCTGGAGGGATCCTACAACAGTCTGGGCTTTATAACCCTCAGACATAACTGGGATTTGATTTTGTTTGTTATGTTTTAATACTTGTCTGCTCTACTAGATTGTAAGTCAGGTAAGACGGGAACCTGTTCTATTCTGTTCATTAGAATGAAACGTCGCTGTGGGGCCTCATCCCAAGAAGAAAAAGCAAGGCGTTTGCTGAGCACACCTTGAGTGGGCGACATGGGGGTGGTATGGAGTGATGAAGCCAACGACACCGTCTTTGGAAATCACACAGAACAAAGTTGCCTCACAGGGAAAGGGCAAGGAAAAGCTCCGGAACAAAAATGGGATCATTATTTCCATGCTGCTTGGCCAAGTCCACAAAGCAAGTCTTCTCAGCTGTACAGGAACTTAGAGAATTCAGCACTGGGAATGCCCTAGGATAACAAAAAAGTCCAGAAACAGCCACCCCTGACAAGCGAGGGAGGGAAACTGACGTTTCCTCTGATTTCCTGTCAGAATCTTAACCTCTGGTGACCTGGGGCAGGGTATCCTGAACGTACAATCCCAGCCGGGTCACAAACACAAAAGAACAGTCCCAAGGCTGCCTCCGGAATCACAGAGGACCCACAATCTGATGGTATTTCCCCTTCCAAAGGGAGCCCTGGGTCCTCCATTAACGGAAGCAGTGACCCTGAGGAGGTCATTTTATCTATTTAAAAAGCATAGGCAACGGCTGTTCTTTCTCCCTGACTTAACTTCTTTGCTGTTACTCCATCTCCTCACCAGAGGAGGCCTGAGAAACTGGCTGGATGAGAGACAGTTTTATAAATGAGCCCTCCTGATCACCACAATATTTGAACCACCAGCAACACAGTACTCTGCCTTTTATTCCTTTATTACATATTAAACATTACTACGGAAAGACAAACATTCTTCCGATGAGAACGTTTTAAATTCTCTCCCATCAGCTCTGGTCTTTCTCTGTGGTCTTCCACACACGCTATTTTCATCTTAAGTGTCCCAGAAAATGGAACCTGAGGCAAAGACAAACAAGTGTTCGAACGGGCCTGTGATTCCAGGAAGTAGATGCAAGGATCAAGGGGAATAAACGTGGTGATGGGGAAGAGCCGGCAGAAGTTTGTGTTACTGAACCGGCCACCGCCGAGGGAGACTGGCGTGCAATTACCTGGGTTCTTCTTTGAGTTTATTAAATATATGTCATAGCTACCCGCCCAGGGCCAAAAGAAGGAAGATGATGCATCCCTCAGCTCCCATTCCCCATTAACCTGGCGTGTTAAGCCCCTACACTTCCAGTGTTTCTCTGTGTGAGTGGCAATCTAACAGTCCCCACGGGCTACCCCATTGCTGTGTTAGCGCAGCCTCACAACAGGGGCGCGGACACACACACACCACATGTATGACGCAAGGAGCTCCCTGACGATACACACCCACACTGCCTGTGTCTTACTCTTCAGACCTCAGCACGACTCACCTGCACTTAACTAGATGGTAATGCCTCAGTAAGGGTTGAGGGCTGCTGGGATGTAGCTTCGTCGGCAGAGCGCTTCCCTCACGTGGATAACGTTCGATCCTCAGCACCACATAAAACTCAGTGTGACGGTACACACCTGTCAACTCCAGCACTCGGGCAGAGGCAGGACGAGCCCAAGTTAAAGGTCATCCTAGTTATACATGGGGTTCGAGGCCAGTCTGGGCTAGAGGCCCTGTATCCCCCACCCCAAAACATTTACTTGTTTCAGGGAAGCTATAAGCAAATCAGATACAGGTTTAAAATATGAAAATTATATTCTAAGGTCCAGTTGCTTAAATCATAGGGAGTTAAAAGACTTTCGTAAAGTTGAGGAAATAGAGCACTGTATCAGGAAGAATCTTAGTAATCTTTGAGACGAAGGTTTATTTTTAGAAGAAAGGAAGGACTGATATTTTTTAATCTATGAATAAATGTTATACACACAATTTTATGGCCAAGTTCAAGATCTGAAGGAGTTCAGGCCAAGCACTGTTGATAAATTTGTTCCTTGTTTTCTATTATGATATGTTAATGTAACAATGACAGTTCTTCAGTCTTTCCTACCAAATACCCATGCTTGTTTTGAGTACCTGTCTAACATGCAATTACCAGGTAATAAGATGTATGTGTTTACAGCATTAACAAGAGTCGTGTGTTAGTTTACACTCTCACTGGTGGCACCCGAAAGTCCTCCCCATCTCTGGGACAGTGGCAGTCACTTTCACTTCAGCCATTCTATCAGGTGTGACTGTTGTCGCATTATAATGACTGAGATGTATTTATGGGGGGGAGTGTTTGCTTTCATGTGTGTCTGCACACCACACGTGTGCCTGGTGCCTGCAGAGGTCAGAAGAGGGCCTTGGAGCCCCTGGAACTGGGGTTATGGATGGTTGTGAGCTGTCATGTGGGTGCTGAGAACTGAACTTGGGTCCAAGTCATCTCTCCAGGCCCATCTCATTATAAATTTAAATTTTATATCCCTAATGACTAGTGAGATTGAACAATTTTATAACATTTATAAATTCATTGGATATTTCTTTGGTGAAGTATCTGCTCATAGTTTTTGCTCATTACCCTATTGGGTAGTTTTATATTTTATATATGTGTTCTCTACATTTTAAAAAAAATGAATCCTTTGTTGAGGCATAAATTAAAACATTTCCTATTCAGTGATTCTGTTTTCCATTTTTTAAGATTCATTTTATTTATGTATGTATATGAGTGCTCTATTTGCATGACCTGGATGACAGAAGAGGGCACCAGATCCCATTATAGGGGGGTTTTAGTCACCAGGTGGGTACTGGGAATTGAACTCAGGACCTCTGGAGGAGCAACCATTGCTCTTAACTGTTGAGCCATCTCTCCAGCCCCATCTTTCATTCTTTTAAAGATAACTTTAAAAAAGAAAAAAAAGTCAGGTATGATAGTGCATGCCTTTAATCCCAGCATGTGGTGGAGGCAGAGGCAGGCAGATCTCGATGAGTTTGAGGTCAGTCTGACCTCAGGCCATCCAGCACTGTACAGTAAGACCCTCTTTTAAAAGTGTATTTGGCAGGTGGGACTGGAGAGACAGCTCAGCAGTTAAGAGCACTGGCTGCTCTTCCACAGGACCCAGGTTCAGTTCCCACCATCCACACAGCAGCTCACAGCTGTCTGTAACTCCAGTTCCAGAGGATCTGGCACCCTCACACAGACATAAATGTAGGCAAAACACCAATGCACATTAAAAAATAAGCTTTAAAAATATTTATATTCTTATGTTTTATTTTAAATATATAAAAAATTAAATGTATTTAAGGGGCTGGAGAGATGGCTCAGCAGTTAAGAGCACTGGCTGCTTATCCTGAGGTCGTGAGTTAAATTCCCAGCAACCACATGGTGGCTCACAACCATCTATAATGGGATATGATGCCTTCTTCTGGCATAAAGATGTACATGCAGATAGAGCACTCATACACATAAATAAATCTTTAAATATATATAAATAAAAATATACATACATATATACATACATATATCTTTTTTAAATGTAGAGACAAGGTCACTATATAGCCCAGGCTAGGTTTGGATTCACAATCCTTGTAAGGCTGGACCTGGTGGCATATCTCTCTAATGTCATCGTTTGGAATACTAAAGGAATGGCTATAAGTTTGAAGCCAATATGGAGTATATAAACAAGTTTTAGACTAGCCAAGACAACATAGCAAGACCTTGTCTCAAAAGACAAAACAAAAACAAAAGCAAACGAGTATCTTTTGCAAATTACATGTATTTGATGTGGGCGTGAGTGCGTGCGTGCGTGCGTGCGTGCGTGCGTGCGTGCGTATGAAGATGTGGGAGGTCAGAGGACAACTTGAATCGGTTCTCTCCTTCTATCACGTGGACTCCGATCATTAAACTCAGGTAGTTAGGCTTAGTGGTAAAGCACCTTTACCAACTGAGCCATCTTGCCAGGTCAAAAGTATCTTTTAATCAACTGAGAACTTTATTTTAATTATCTATCAAAACAACATCTTTTTTATTATAAGTGCTTTAAGTGCATAACTTAAGAAATTTTGGTCTCCTTGAGAGCATGCATAGTCTTGAGTAGGACAAAGTTTCTAATTTCTAATGGGGGAACCTAATCCTATGACAAGAACCTCACCTCCACGACCTCATCCAACCATGATCATTCTCTCGTAAAAGACTCATTTACATATGCTACTGTAGCTTTCATATTTCCACAAAAATTTATGCTGGAATTCTTATCTCCATTACATTAAACATATCGATCAATTTGGGAAGAACATACCTTTTTACAATATTAGTCTCTAGTCTATAAACATAATATATTTCTCATTTATGTCTTCTTTAATTTTCTTAACAATGAAATCTTTGAAGCAATCTTAGACACATTTTGCTAGTTTTTTCTTTAAGTATTTAAACCTGGTTTATACAGTATTTATGTAAGTTTTAGAAAATGTTTTGTGGTTAATATATATACAGATCTTGATAAAGCTTCTCATTAATTATAACACCTGTAGATTAAGGTTGTGGATCTACACAAAATAACATTTCAAATCCTCTTCATTTCTTTTTCCAAGATTTTTTTTGTGAATGCTACTATTTTTATATTTTAATACAAATGATGGCAGTGGCCACCTACGAGATCCAGTTCATCTTGGTCTCTAGGGGAAGCTCTCAGGATTCCTCCTAATAGTCACCACAGGTGCTGGTGGATTCTTCTACCATATTAAAGAAGCATTAGCCTGTTTTTTTGCCACGGATTTTTATTGTGTTATATTTTAGTCTAATTATTTTCCTATATTAAGATTTACAAGGTTTTGAATTATTCTCTTAATGTAACTATATTGACTAGGTTTTAGAATTTATATCAGTTTTATCAGCCTTGTGCTCCTAGAGGGGAAAAAACCAAATTAGTCCCAGTTCATTATTCTTTTGTATCTGTCACTGCCTTTGGTTTACTATAATTCTGTTCAGGATTTTACATTGTCAAACAGAAGTTTTCTATTTCAATGTCACCTATTACTTTAAAATACCCCTTTCTTTATTATAACACCCTTGCTGTGGAAAGTGATCAAAGTTGTGCTAAGACCATGAAGTAAGTGGCAGTTGTCTTCTTTTTCTTTTCTCTAGGAGAGTCTCTTTTTTTTTTCTTAAATATTTCGCTGAATTTATCACTGATGGCATCTATATCTAGACTACTCTTTGGAGAAAAGGATTTAATTGTTTTATGTTTAGTAGGTATAGGACTATTTAGTTTTTCTACTTCTTTGTGTGCACGGTTTGGTAAGTTAAATTAAATAGAATATGACTTCTGTTACGCAGAAGTTCTAGGGATTTCTTCCAGTGGTCACTATCCACGTGTAACAGCAAAACAAGCCTCCTGACAGAAACGGCAGTCCTGTCATCTAGACACTTTTCACTTTCTAGCACTTTTCATCTTTTTAAAAGATCTATTATTTCAGTTCACAATTGTTGTTCAGAGTAACAATTAATTAAAAACCGTTCCAAACAAAAGAAGGGAAAAATGTTTCAATACAATTGAAATAAGTCATGGAGATGTATACAAAGGTCACAATGGCACTCATTATTTTGTATAATTAATCTAACATTTTATAAAAGTTGTTCCAAATATAACTAATGGAATGAAGAGACAGCCTACAGGATGGAGCAAACAGATGCTGGCTATATGTCTGACAGAGGATTCATATCTAGACTACACAAAGAACTCTGAGCAAGAAATCAAACAACCTAATCAGCAAACAGGCTAACGAAATGAACAAAAAAGTCTCAAAAGATGAACTACAAATAGCTTATAAACATAAGAAACAATGACCAACCTCACTAACATTAAAGAAAAGCAACTCTAAACTGTATTAAGCCCCTATTTCCCTTCAGACATAATCGCAGTCACTAAGAAAACAAAATAACTTGGCCTGAGCATGTAGCATAGTTGGTAAATTACCCAACAGTATGGACAGAGTTCATCCTTAGCGCTGCACAAAACTAGGCATGATAGTGCACACCTGCAATCCCAGCACTCAGGAGGGGTTGGCAAGGAGCAGCTAAAGTCTGAGGTCACCATCCACTACACAGCAAGTTTGAGACCAGCCCGGAATACATGAGACCCTGCGTGCGGTGTGGGGAGGGGAGTGTGCAGGAAGGGAAGGAAAGACCGTGTGAGCAGGCAAACGCTGGCAAGAATGTAGATAGAAAGCAAACCTTATACATTGCTGGTAGAAGGGAAATTAGTTCGGACACTATGAAAATTAATATGTATTTTTTGTAAAAACTAAAAATAGATCTGCCGTACGACACAGATATCCTACTTCCGGGTATTCAGCCAACAGATTCTAATTAACACATCACAGAGATACTGGCACGTCAATATTTTTTTCAGCACTAAGTTATGGAATCAACCTAGGGGTCCAACATCAGAGGAATGGATAAAGAAAATGTGACATATAGACACAGTAGGTTTTTTTTAGCCATATAGAAAAACATAGTTAACTGAGAACACATGTTGGCAAAGACACAGGGAAAAGGAAACCCTCATCCACTGGTGGTGAGACCGTAAACTGGTCTAGCCACTCTGGATATCAGTGTGGAGAAGTCTCAAAATGATAAAAATAGATCTATCATATTACCCTGCTATACCCCTCCTGGGCATGTGCCCAAAGGACTCGCCATCTCACTCCACAGATACCTGCTCAGCCATGCTCCCTGCTGCTCTATTCACAATAGCTAGGAAATGGAAGCAACTTAAATGTTCTCCAACTAATGAATGGATGGTGAAAATGTGGTCCATATACACTACGGAACACTATCCAACTGTGAAGAAAAAGGAAATCATGAAATTCTCAGGAAAATTATGAAACTAAGTAAGATCATATTGAGTGAGGTGACCTGGACCCAGAGAGACACACGCCACTGTTCTCTCTCTTCTGCAGTTCCTAGCTCCAAATCTTCAGATGTGAGTGTATAACCTGGAGTAACCACAGAAATCAGAAAAGTAAAAGGGACCATAACTTGGGGGGGAGGGGATACACAGCTCTAAATAGGTGAAGAGTGAGATACAGGTGATATGAAGGGAGAATGAGAAAAATGGGAAGGATTTTAATTGTGGAGCAGGAGGGAAGAGAGAGAGGGAAGAGGGATAAATAATACTAAGGATATTTGAAGAAGGCATAGAGAATACTTTATATTTACATAAAATTAAATTGTGTGTATATATGTACACACACACACACACACACACACACACACACACACAGAGTTTAACTACTTGGGGTAATGCTCCCACCAAGAGCCATAGATTATCTACCAAAACCCTAGTACCAGGCATGAGAAACCTCCTTTTGAACTGTTGGCGACGGGAGTCCAAGAGACACCCCCAAACAATATAGACTATCGCTGCTGCCTTTGGTTGCTTCCCAATGTTGAAGGTTAAAAAGAAAGACCGCATTGCTGAAGACCCCATGCACTTCAGTCACAGGACAGTAAGATCTGACCTAAAAGCCTCCTCCCCGAGGCCTGCCTCTCAGTACTTTCCAGGACAATGTAGGCTGCCACAAAGGGGGAGAAGCACTCAGTAGACCTATCCAGCTGTGATGCCGATGAACCACAGCAATGACCAGCATGGCGAGAGATCCCTAAGAGTGCAGTCGTGGCACTTCTGTCTCGGGCGGTGACTAACAGCTGTCTAATTGGACGGAAGACCTATTTAACAGGAGGGAAATTGTGCCCAGTACTGTAAACCTAGCCAACTAACTACCCCTGGCTAGTGAGACCGTGAACCCTAGAAGAGAATCTACTACACCACTTCCCTAAACCAGTATAAATCCTAACTGCATTCTACATATTTATCCTTAGACCCACAGGGAAGTGTAACGCTCACCCCTCATCCAAGATGAAGCAGATGGAGACGATCATAGAAATCCACAACTAGTCAAAGCGCAGAGAACTGACCGGCGGGTGCTCCAACCCCAGATGATAAGTTACAACACAACCCCTGCACCCAAGGCTCAGGGCGCATGGAAGAAGATGGGGCAGAGAGACTGTAAGAGCCAGAGAACCAGGAAGTCTGCAGCAAGATCGTGTTTTCTAGATGTGACAAAGAAACTGCACCTATGATTCCTCAGCAACACGGCGGCCTAGACAAGACCTGGACAAAGACAACACCAAGTGCCATTCCAACATGGATGGAGGAAAGCTCTTGGGGCCTGACCCCTAGGTAAAGAGCTGCATGAAATTAATAGTCATATTCATATTAATTAATATTAATAGTCATGTTAAGAGAGGGGAGAATCAGTCTCCTCAGGGATGAGCTCCCTAATCAGCTATTCAATACTATGTGGTCAGCTCTTAAAGCATATACGTACAAGCAACATTAAACGGACCCAGCAGGTTGTATTCATATATATTTACTTATTTGTGTGGGTGTGTGTTTATGTAACAATAATAAAAAAATAAAGGGGTTGGGGATTTAGCTCAGTGGTAGAGTGCTTGCCTAGCAAGCGCAAGGCCCTGGGTTCGGTCCTCCAGGGGAAAAAAAATAAAAAATAAAAATAAATTAAAAAAATTAACAGTGAATTTGAGAGGAAGGGGGAACATGGGAGGGATGAAAGGGAGGGAAGAAATGATGTAATAACTTAATTAAAAGTAAAAGCCGAGTGGTGATGGTGCATACCTTTAATCCCAGCACTCGGGAGGCAAAGTCAGGCGAATCTCTGTGAGTTCAAGGCCAGCCTGGTCTACAGAGCAAAATCCAGGACAGGCACCAAAACTACACAAAGAGACCTTGTCTCAAAAAAAAAAGTAAAATTATAAAAAAAAAAATAGTTAAATGTTGTTTACAAGAAAATGGATACAACTGGAGATAATCATATTATACGAATAAACTAGTCTCAGAAAGACAATTACAGTCTATTTCTCTCATTTGTGGTTCCTAGATTTTCACACTGACACACACATATGACATGAAAACAGAAATGAAACTAAGGAACAAAGGGGGACTGATGGGGAGAAGAAGGTGAGAAAGGGGAGAGTGGGGGGGATAGGCTCAAAGTACAATATATTCTTGTTTGGAAATGTCCGATGTGAGGCCCACATGCAATGAATAAACACAATAAAATACATTTAAAAGGGAGGGGAATAAGATGGTGCCAAGGGTAGAGGTTCTTGCCACCAAACGAGACAACCTGAGTGATGTCCCCAGGACCCACGTGACGCGATGGAAGGAGAGAGCCGACCACTATCCACTCACTGTGGCAGGCATGGGTGTGACACACAAACACACAAAGTGCATCTCTTTAAAAAACACATTGTTCCAAGTAGTACAAAGCTCCCACGGGCTTTTGGCTGCTGTAACTCCACGTGTGGGTACATTTAGTTTGACCCTGCTCGGCCAATTAACAAGTACATGTGAGAACATACTGAAATATACTCCCTCCAGGAATAAAATCAAGTGAGCAGCTGTATAAACACAAAATTGGGGTTTTGTAGTTGTTTTAATTTGTGTGTGTGTGTGTGTGTGTGTGTGTGTGTGTATCTGTGTGTGCACGTGAGTATGTGCCACACTGAGAATGTGGAGCTCAGAGGAGAACTTTTTGAAGATATATTCCATATTCCTTTATGAGGTGGTAAGAATGTATAGATATAGGGAATTTTAGTCATCAGGTAACTAACTGCATAACTTTGCCGACAAGGAAATATGACTACGGAGACTAAGTGACCTATCTGATATTATGTAGGCAATGAAAGGCAGAGCCGGCATCAACAACTCAGGCTGCCTGGTTACTGCCTTGACTATCTCTCCACTGTATCGTGTTACCCTTCAGGTCATACATTCCTTCCGGAATTAAGAATGATCACACTAAACTCTACCTTACCCCTCTTTTCTTGATTGTATAAAGATAACAAGCTGGGCTTGGCAACTCACACCTGTAATCCCATAACTGTGAGACTGAAGCAGGAGAATTACTCTGAGAGTAGCTCAGGCCAGGCTGGGCTACAGAGTGAGACCCTGTCTCAAAACAAAACAGTTAGATAGATAGATAGATAGATAGATAGATAGATAGATAGATAGATAGATAGATAGATAGAAAGGTAGGTAGGTAGATAGATAGATAGATAGATAGATAGATAGATAGATAGATAGATAGATAGATAGATAGGCAGGCAGAGAGAGAGAGAGAGAGAGAGAGAGAGAGAGAGAGAGAGAGAGAGATGGATAGATAGGCAGACAGATAGATAGATAGATAGATAGATAGATAGATAGATAGATAGATAGATAGATAGATAGATAGATAGAGATAGACAGAGAGACAGATAAATCAGGACCTGTACCATAGTAGCTAAGACTTTTGGGCTCCATGTTTTCCCATCGCTGAATTTCAAATGGCTGTGTCTCGGTATCCTTCCGATTCGACTGTGCACATGCGCAGGTCTCGACTGTCCAGAGACTTTCTGCCCCTATGTACTAAGGACTTCCACAGCATTTTTACTCCCGCTATGTCCACTACAACTGCAGGTAAAATGATGCCATATAGTCAAGGTCAAACTGAAATGACACTCTTGGTTTTGCGTGTTTGTTTTGTTGTTTGTTTGTTTGTTACTTGTCTGGCTTGGTTTCTAGATTTTTAAGACAGGGTCTTGCATAACCCAGACTAGCCTGGAACTCACTACATAGCCCAGGCTGGACTTGAACTCCTGATCTTCTTGCCTTCACCCCCCAGGTGCTGGGACTACAAGCATGCACTACAACACCTGGATTTAGTGGAATGATTCCATTATATACCAAGTAAACTCTAAGTTCCTGGTTACCAGGGGTTGTAATGTATATCCATATTGTCTGATGCAATGTAAGTAGCATTCTGGAAATACTAATGGATACTGACTGCCAACTTGACAGATTTGAGACAAGCTTTTGGGCATGCCTTTGAGGAATTATTAGATTAGGTTAACGGAAGTGGAAGATGCAGTCTGACTGTGAGCTGTATCACTCCACGGGCTGAGGTCCTGGATTGAGCAAGAAGGCTGAGTCCAAGCATTCCTAATTCTTCCTGACTGTGGACACAGTGTGACCAACCGCCTCCAACTCCTACGCCATGCTGGCTGCATTGTGGGCTAAAATAACCCTCTTCAGCTGGCTTTTCTTCTGCGAACTAACACCAACCGGAAGATTGACAGAGTGTTCCGGGTAAGTCCGCAGTTGTGACTATAAGAAACATAATACACAAGTTCAAGTATCAGGTCTGCCAACTATGACCTACGCGACCCCAGCCAAGTTGCTGTGTCTCAGTTTCCTTGTTTGTAAAACAATTTTAGTAGGTGCACTCTCATAGTTCCTGGGGAAAGTTAAGTGACGTCGTCTATTATCTTGGCCCATAATGACTGTTTAAAGGTATTAACTGTGACAAGATGATTTTGCGTTCTTAACTGTTCCTATCCCATTCCTACCATTCATTGTAACCCCTCCGGCCTATCCTAAATTATTTAAAAATCCAAGATTTCAGTGAACTCTCTCTCCCTCCTTCCCTCTCTCTCGATAAATATATCTAGTACATAAATAGTAAGTCATCCAAATCCCATTAACTCGAAGTAATTTTATTTAATAATCATATTTCAAGTTGGACAAATAAATAAATGCCAAAGCAATTTTTATTAAATCCTGTTTTCTCAATGGTTATTTGGAATACATCACTCAATGCAAGCCCTAAGACTATTGAATAACAGATAAAATAAATAATGACCATAATGCAAACCACATTCTGATTCCTACTTTCCTGGTTATACCAAGTCCATGTAAGAATGGCAAGAGCCAAAAAGTATCATGCTTATTAACTGTGGGTTACTCAGCTATATACATAGAGCTTAGAGATCACATGGGGTTCCCATATTCTCAGTTAAGCTAACAGTTCCTTGGAGCCCAGTTCTTAAAACCACTTAGGAATTTCAAGATTTGCCTTGAAAAAAAAAATATATCATATTTCCATGACTTTGCCTGGACACAAATTGCGAAAGCTCACTGAATGCAAACCACCCTGGGAGACACAGGAAATGGTCATTGTTTTCAAAGAAAAGCAAGATGTGTCTGCGTACAGGAAATCAAGCTGATTTTTGGAGATTGACTTCAACTTCCTCCACACAAGCCCGTGTGTGCTGTGTAGATGGCTCCACATTTTATCTCCCCCTTGGGAGCCTCAAGGGGGACACAAATAAACACACTTATCATCTGAGGTAAAAGGCATTCTATTCAAAACGGCCACATAAATGCACTAAGAAAAGCATAGTCCTTTCTTTTTTCACATTTCATTTCATTTTAAAGTATTCAGGGATTTACAGGGATTCTAGATTCCGAACAGGCAAGTTGTGAGCCTCCGGGGAGACCTGTTAAGACTCCCATCTATACTGTGCTCTCCCCACATGTGGAGTTTCCTACAGCCGTAGTGCCTTCAGCACACCAATTTGTTTCATCTTTCCTTGTGAACAAAGTCATTACACCACTAGTTGCATTGATTTTTTATTTGATTTTTTTCTAGTTCTTGCAAGTAAAATATTATCATGAAGTAAGCCCCATACAAAAAAAAAAAAGGCCTTAGATGTGGTCCCAGCTGTACCACATACCTTTGAACAGAGTTGGCTAGGCAGATAGACCTAAGCCTGCCTAACGTTTGCAGAGGACTTGTTATGGGATAATCTCTTGAGAAAGCACTACTACAAAGACAGACATCTGGTCAGTGGCTAAATGTGATGGTTACACTATAAAGCGATAACGATCATGAGCTCTTAACCAACAGTTTTTATTAAAAAATCCATCCCGAACGCCTTGCTTCCGTCCTCCGACTTGGTGGGGGTCTAGTAGAGAGCTGCTATAGTAGAAGCCCTGCTTCCTTGCCAGCACCTTTTCTGGGCATAATTCTGTCTGAATGAAGTCCGGAAGGGTTGAGCCTGTGTTAAAGTCTCAGAGGAGACCTGCAGTAAGGTGACAGTGCAATTAACCTGAGCACTATTTCAAAAGGCTTGCTAAGTTTTTTATTTTTATTTTTATTTATTTATTTATTTATTTTGCAAATCCAGACTGTGTTCATGATGTGATTTCAAAACTTAGCCTTGGAGGTTTGTGAATCTATTGAAATTAAAAGGATAAAGATGTGTTGGCATAAAAAGAATCGGTCGGTGCTTTTTAATGTTTTCTAATATTGTTATAACAGCTTTCTAAACGGCTGCATCACAGCCTCACTCTGTTCCCTTCCTAGACTGCAGCAAAAGTCCGTGATTATTATTTAAGGATCACGGTGATTCCCTTCACTGCATGGGGGAATAAAGAACAGCAAAAGCAGGGCTATTATCCTGTGTTTATAACAAGTCTATTACCATAGTAACGCCTGTGATGTCACAAATGCTACACCCAGGGCCAGAGGCTGTCTCTGAGGGGGAAGGGCCATTTAGCTTTGGAAAAGGGACACAAGCCCGGGAGGCCAAAGCAGGGTCAATGCCGAGGTAATCATGGAAACACAGGGAGCTCCCTTCTCCAGAGAAAAGGAGGGGGTGGGGCAGGCCCAGAAGTGAGCTCACCCCCACACACTTCTTGTTTGCAGCTGTGCAAAGGGAGTGGAAATCCAAGCGAATGTGGTATCTCTGTGCTCCCAGGCACGAGCATTCCACTGGGCTCACTGGCTGCCAAGACATGAATGGGATCCAGTGGTGAGTCTGCCTTAGCCATGAAACTGCTGGGAACCAGGGCCTGCCCAGACAGAGCCGCTAACACCCAGAAGAGAGGCAAGCGCCTCAGATGGCAGCCCTTGGAAGCTAGGCCATTCCTCTCAATGACCATCGGACTCACCGACCCCACAGATTCTCAAGGACAGAGAAGGGATCAAGTCTCTCCCAAAGACCGGGGGGACCTTTAGGATGGACTTGCAGGGACCTCCGGCCACTGTGGAACCTAGAAGTAATGGCATGTTACTATGCATTACTAGTCTGAAACAGCTACTTTATATGAAATGGCTACTTTATATGAAAAAGAATGCTGGATTGGGAGTCAGGAGACCCTAAGTCCTTAGAGGACACATGATCCAAGGGAGCTGTTTAACCTGCTTGGACTTCATGTCTGTAATGACACCTGACATGTAATTGCTCAGTTACTATAAAAACTGAATTAAATAAAAGAATGTGGATGAGGACCAACGAGACGGCTCGGCAGGTGAAGCGTTGGCCGCGGAAGGGTGGTGACCTAAGTTTGATCCCCAGAATCCACACAGGTAGAAAGAGAGAACCAGCTTCACAAAGATGTCCTTCTGTCCCTCCCCACGGCGTACGCTCCCACACACATCATCACGCACACCCAGACTTTAAACTTAAAACATTCATTCAACAAACACTAGAGCAGACCACTTTGTAAGCCCAGGAAAACCACTGCTTCCCTGTCCTTTCCAGAGCTTACTGTACTACACAGGACACCTGCCACAGCCACAGCCTGCCTGCCTCGGGAGCCCTGTTCAGCTTTCTGGCACCATGAGAACTGACTAATCTTAACCCGCCTAGCATGAGGTCCAGCCAAAGCCCTGCCCACCATGTATTTTAAGTTTCATTTTTTTGATAAATAGGGTTTTGTTGGAACACAGGCACACTCCTTGATGCATGCATCATCTAAGGTTGCATTCCTGCTGCAGCGTACGTTCTGGGCAGCTGTGAGAGACAGTATGGCCCACAAAGTCTACGGTACTGCCAGACTCTTCTCCAGAAAGGTTTACTAAACTGGCCTTCTAGTTGATGAAATCAAAAGTCATCTCTTTGGTGAGTTTCTGCTTGGTGAGACCTAGAAGGCAGAGAACATCCAGGACCTTGTCATATAGAACCTCAAGGCTGACAGGGCAGGGTTAGAACAGACCCAGAAAAGTAAAGACGTCCTTCTCTACACTCTGTTTTCCACAGATGAGTGCCTTGGAGTTCCACAGCAGACAGCAGAAAACCACTGGTGTTTGGTTACCCTGGCTTCTAAGTCCTCAGAGTTCCTCCGGCTGTGACTTCCAAGGCTCAGTCTTTGGCCTCCAGTCTTTTGCATCTTTATTTCCTGATCTGGTGTGGAATTCCAGTTAAATAGAAGCTGTGTGCTTGACTTCCACGTGGCTGGCTCCACAGGAGACTTCAGGGCAGATCCTCTGCTCAAAGGCCCAGCTATGCTGATCTCTCAACATGCC
>CABHPQ010136913.1:22979-39341 GCA_902168405.1 Peromyscus aztecus
GAAAGAAAGAAAGAAAGAAAGAAAGAAAGAAAGAAAGAAAGAAAGAAAGAAAGAAAGAAAGAAAGAAAGAAAGAAAGAAAGAAAGAAAGAAAGAAAGAAAAAGAAGGAAAGAAAAAAGGAAACTAGGTACCGGGTTTGCTCCCTAACTTTCACGTGACCTCCTCATCTCCACAGCCCCCTGAGGTGGGCCTGGGGGCCATTCTACAATCGAGGGAACTGAAAGGAGCAGTGCCTGCAGAACCTGTCCCCTTTCACAGTGCTGGTGAGTGACAAAGCGTAGATCTAAACCCAGGTCTTCTCAGTCCAAAGCCCGAGTTCCCAGTACTCCGTCGTACCCACTAATTAACGCACTTGCAGCCTCATCTAAGCCACAGACTACGCATCCAGTTGGGAACACTACATTTACAAAATCACCTACCCTTTTCTCACCAACTGGCCTGTGCAAAATGAATCTTTGGTCCTTGGGAGATAAACTCTGGTCCCTCTGTATCATTAAAACAATCAACCAAAGGAAAATAGGAACACCAATAAAGGAAAAAGTATATGGTATGCCAATTATGATAGTAATTCGCACTAACAATGATTTTAATGACAAATGAGTTTTAATTTACTAAGATATCTAATGACCTCTGTATGATAGGTCAGTTTTATTTGTTAAAATACAGTAGGCCAACAAGAGAATGTGGCCAAAACCATGAAGGACTACTTAGGACAATGCATTATCACATATGTAACACAAGGTGAGGAATCCGTACCTGAAAATGCCCTCACTGTTTATAGAAACATCTATCCATAACCAAACATCTATCCTCTCAAATATGAACACAAGCATTGGCGCTAGCATGTTACAATAAATACTGCTATTATAACTGTATTTGTCAATGTTCAATTCAACACACACAAAAATAACTAGTAATAAAGCATTCTAGTATAATTCTAACACGTTACAGCAAGCCAGAGTATCACTGAGTATTTGCGTGAACTACATCTGGAAGCAACAATGAACATCACCATGCTCAGCCCTCCAACATCAAGATTTAATGCACAGCCATCTAATTTTCTGGAAATATAAAACAACCGATTACATTTTCCTGCGAGTGGAACTCAGATTTCCATCCTTTCAAGCACTCAGAGAGACAGCTTCCCAGGAATTAAGAGAGAATTCTGTGGAGATGATGCAAAATACAACTTGTTTCTTGAAAGGATTTAGAGGAAGGCACATGCAGGAACATGTCTGCCATGTGTCTTCTTACAGAACTGTCCCTTTCCTTAGAAAGCCCCCAAAGACCTGGCCCTCCTTAGGCCCCACCCTGTTCAATCATGTGTACAGTTTGTTTACCAGTCATGGTATATATTTTATTCTTAAAGGAAAAAAAAGTGACTTCAGAAAAGGAAAGCATCTTTTTTCTGAGCCTGGTGGTAGAAAAGGTCTGGTTTCAGTTGAATGCTACAGCCCAAGCAGAAAGAGAAGAGGAAAGTTTTGAGATAATAGCAATAATACCTTAAGCAATATGTGAGCTAACACTTATCTATAACAGTCATCAAACCATCTTCATTTAAGTTGAGTTTTTAATAATTTGTCTTAAGACAGTGAAAACAACTGTATACAGACTGTTACGGTTGGGAATCCCAATGGTGCTTACCTGCTGGCGGCTTTATGAAAGGTGGTGGAATTAAAGGTACAATAATGGGCACATTGCCATGGTCCTTTGACCCTGCAGGTGAGTCACTGAGTCCATTCCCAGTGGCAAGGCCTGAATAGCCTGCGCTTATATTGTATGATGAAATAACACTGTCCTCTGGTAATTTTGGTTTTGGCAAAGAATTTTCTGTAAGAGAAAAAAAAATCATTCAATATAACCAAGAAATTACTCATTAGTCTTTAATTTTTCCTTATTTCTTCAAGTACATTGGTTATGTAACAGAACAAAATTTTCCTTGCAAACATTTAAGCAATTTCCCAGAACTCTACAGTCCATCCTGAAGCTTTATAGTTCTGCTACCAACAATTCCCAAAGGGCTTTTCTTTATAATTTGCTCCACTATGATAACTAATATCCCAGTTGAATCATGGTGATGAATTTTAGCACTGTAAAATCCCACAGAAAATTGAGAGGCAATTAACCTTTTCCTTGTACAAAGAGAAATATAGCAAGCGTCACTCTCTGGCTATGAGGGGAAGCCTAAAATGTATCCCAGAATGGTAACCATGTCCCACTGCACTGTAAATCTAAGCCATGGTAAAATCAAATGAACCAAGTGATTTAAAAACAAAAACCTACTATTGCACTGGGTATTGGTAATATCCATTAAAAATTAACAAAAACTGAAATAAAATTTACAACGTAGTGCATTTTATATCCCTGTGTCACATAGAAATAGGGAGGAGGTGGGGAGGAGAAAGAGAGTTTCAATCATGAGAAGCGTGGGACTCTTTCCACGTTCCCCCGAGGCAAAGATGACTACCCAGGCGAAGTTCTACAGAGGCTATTAGTTTATAGACTATAAGCTCGGGACTTGCATTTTTTCATTTACAGGGAAATTGATGATACTATCTCCATAACGTGATGTGTACAATTTCATAGCAAGCTTAACATAAAATTTGTCATGAACATTCAATTCCACATGCCTGCAGGACGGCTCATTTACATTTCATTGCCTGGCATCTAAGAAGAAAATACTCTTTCTTAAAGACTGGGAAGGAAATATTTGAACAGGTATTATGCCAATAGATTTCGATGTAACACAAACACTGAGCCAAGAGCCAGTGATAATGAACAGTTAGTTGTACCCACATTTGACTAAAATGCCTTCACATGTTCCTCCTCTTTTATCTTATACACAGACTCTCATTCCAGATTTAGGTTTACTAATTCTGGAGTCATACAGGCTTCCTGCTGTCCACTCAGAATCCATGTAAATTCCGCTCTGCCATTTCTCTGCAATCTCCACGCTCTCGCTGGATGGACTCTGATCTAACCCTCTACAACTTGTTCTGCTCTCCTTACCCTCTTCAGGAGCGTGGGGCAGCGAACGAGGGAAACGACACACAGAACGAAAATAAGGCTTCCTTTTAGAAGTCCCATCCACACGTAGTGAAGGAGGCTCACAAGAAAACAGCGAACTGCCCCTGCTATCTCAACACACAAACCCAACACTGCACACACAGAAAGCCCCAGTCCCCAGCACGGATGAGGAGTTAAAGGGACCGTGGAGCTCAAAGTCAGCAAGCACTGTTTCTCTGAACTTTCGGCAGGACCACAGCGCTAAGGTCCTCAGTCCTGGCCTGTTTTTCCCGTTGCTGGAAGGACACGGAGCCGTGTCTATTTTTGTTTTCTGTTGAGCTCTGGTGTTCTGTGGAACTCTGCTTACAGGCAGGCACACTGGGAATACACTTACAGCAGAGCTTCTGGAGACTTCCACTCCCAACTCCCTTTCACCAAGAAACTTCTACACCACACTGGAGGTGTAGGTATGTAAAATACGTGTGCAAATCAGACATTTGCTGATAACACATCGTACAGAAACTATCTTAAGACAATTCTTTTATCATTATACATGCAATTTTGTCATTTATTAAAGAGGAAAGCAAGTTTGTATATTAATGAGACAGATGTACTTGTGTGATTTTACATAGGGAAGTGAATCTTGGCTGAATATCTGACACAGTGTGATATAGAATGTCTTCAACATTTCTGTGTTGATCTATATTTTGACTTATAATCAATACTGAGAATGCCATTGTACAGAATACACAGTACAAAATTGCAGAAGTATGTTTATAGCCATTTTGGAAATTATTGGAATTTCTGTCCTAATCCCAATCCAAACTTCATTTAGTGATTTTTAAAATGCAATTCAAGTCAGCTACCCAAATGACATTTTCAAAAAGCCAAATATTCTAAGACAATAAATCCAAAAATACACTAATTTGGTACTTAAATGCTGAGTATTGACATTGGAAAATAAGAAGTCTTTGCTTTCCAAAGTTAAGCAATTACCCTTCTACAAGAGCAGAGAACTTCGTATGTATAGTAAGAACACTGCGACCCATAACACACAGTACTCTTGAGCCTGAGCTCAGGTGTCGCAGGAGGCATTTGTTGTCACTGTGTGGCATGACAGTTTGCATGGGGCAAAGCACTCATGCTGTGTGTTCAGAACCAAGGCTGCAGTGAAGTCCTATGATGCATCACACGCATGCACTTTTAGGAACACCTCAGATGCATTACACATCGCAATGAAGCTGGGGCCACTCTATCTTCAAAAACCTTTTACTGTTGCCAAAGTTTGCCCAACTCCCACATTTAGTTACTCAGTCCCATATGGGTCACAGCCCACAGTGTGAGGAGCTGAACTTTAAGCTAGCTGTATGCATAACAGTAAAATGAGACCCACAAGAATTCAGTTCTGGCAGGTGGAGACGGTTCATTCTTCTCTGCATGAGCAAAGAGCCATTAAACACCTTTACCTTTGAGAACAGAAATGTGCTGCCGGCTCTCCCCATCAGTAGGGTAACTCCTGAACTCAATGTCTTCACCATCTTTTAATTCAACTTTATCATAGCCATACCAGCCAAGAAGTTCATTCATGGTGTTCTCTGCAAAGTTCTGAAAGAGAAGTAGAAGCTACTACTCAATTCTGTAATCAATAATTATTTGAAAAGAATGTACAAGTTCAATTCTTTTAGCCGTATCCCATTTCATGCCAGCCCCACTGCCCCTAGAGGACTGTTCACTTTTCAATCATGTTCAAGGTTGTAATGCATTTAAACTGCAGAATGATTCATCTAATTATGACAGGCCTTCAGACACTGGCAATTTAAAGACAATAAAAAGGTTCTTGTCGACTTCATCTACAAATAGGAAAACTTACTTTAGCACATTCTGCAAAGTTTAAATTCTACCGGATTACAAAAATATTGAAACATGCAAAAAAAAAAAAAACTAAGAAAATGTTTTGAAAATAAAAATGAGCTTTTTGTAGCTTTAATTAATTTAAATTAGAATTGCTTTCTGACTCACTGTTGTTACTTAATGTGCCTCTTACTGCAAATAAAACAGTCTCAACAGAAAAATAATTTCTCAATTGTCAACCAGTATCATACAAAAACCTGAGTAAATTTCAAGGGTCCCTCTTTACAGTTTTCCCTTTACAAAGGTATTTGTTAACTTGATGGATACTTTGCTTTATAAATTGCGCTAGTGACAGATTCATTCTCCATGAAATCAAGGTTACTACGTCTTCTGATAAGTGACTAAAAGTGCCAACACAGTTGAAGGTTACGAGTCAGCTAGATTTTGGATAAAACAACTTTTATCAACTATAAGCTGTTACTGGAGATATCAAAGTTTGAAAATAGTGTATATGGTTGACAGATTTAATACTTAGGCCAAGTGATTGTGTCTATCAGTTTATCAATTGCTAGATCCAGAAACAAAATGTGAGCCTGTGTGTGCTATTGATCTTTATGCTTAAACAGCTATCAAGCAACCATACGCCTCCCAGGCTGAACTGGGAAAACTATAGATCCTAACTTCTTTGTAGTTCAGAGAATCTTATATTCTTCTTCTTAGATCCTGTCATTTCTGAATTCCCTGGGGTACATAATTTATATACCTAAATGAAGCACCAAGGCTGAGCCTGAATGTAGGGACCCTCAGCATGTGTTTTGTTTTTCTTAAATTCTATGACTTCAGATCTCAGAAGGGCTCCATTAAAGATATTGCAGTGCTGATCCCACAGAAATAAACCTGGCATTTCAAACCACCCACAGGATGCTACTTTTTTTTTTCTGTTAGTACCCACTTAAGTTCTAAGATCCAACTAGGTCGATCTATGATGGTTCAGAGCACTAGCAATTAAAAAACAGCCAGATTGATTCAGTGTCACCATCCACATGGCCAACAGCCAGCCATATCAATCATTAGTGAGGCATTTATTCTCTCTGATGGCTGGCTGTGTCCACATTAAATAGACACTCTTCCCATGAACGCACGAAGATGACGTGCTCGCTATGAATGATAAGCGTAGCAACGTCAGGAACACCACTGAGGAAGACTGGGTTAAGTGCTGTTCCATTTAATCAAAGGAGATCCCTTTAATGAGATGCCACTCTCCCCTAAGACCCAATTCTTTCACTAACCTGAGAAGGACAGTATCTCAGCACACAAACCAAGGTCCTCCACCAGAGGTCTGGCAGCAGACATCTCCGAGGATGATTCTTGCCTTGCATCAAAATCTATTCCCAGCAGTATTAAAAGCCAAGCTCAAGGCATCCTGTTGGTCTATTTGCTGCCTGTCCCAATCTCTAAGAGAATTGTGTCAACAAGACAGATGTTCCTCTGCGCAGTAACTCCTGGCTCCTACATCTGGTTTTGTGTCCCCTTTCCTAGTTCAGTCTGAAGGCTCCTGGTACCCTGCTTAATAGACACTGCTTTCTCCACTGTGTCTAAGTTCTGAAATCACACACAAAGGCTGCAGATGCATGATTCATGCATCAACCACCCAGCTGAGGATATAGATTTGTTTGTTTTAGTCCAGCTGCAAATCCATTCATTCATCCTTTCAGAGCGATACATGCAGAATTTTCAGACATCAGATAAAAACTGAAACCTCAACTGGATTATTAACACCAAAGTCATATTATTTGGACATTTTAACAAAAACAAAAACTCAGTTTTATTTGTTTTATGTTGGAAACTCAGAGGTTTCATGAAACAGTTGATATGAATTTGATCTATTCCATGATTTTTGAGTTACTATAAATGTCAGAGAAGTAGCTATAAAATATTCCTTTTCTTGTCACTGAAAATGAAAATAAATGCCATATTGTTCTGATATATGAGTGCAGGGGCAGGAAATAAGGGGCATATAGGAACTCAAATGATAAATCTCAAACCATTTGAGAAGGAAGGAACACGGTCAAAAAGAGAAATTGAATATATATATGTATATATGTATACATGTATATATGTATACATATATATATATATTCATAAGAAATAGATTAGAGGGGTGAGAAAAATGGTCCAGCAGGTAAGAGCACTGACAGCTCTTCCAGAGGACCCAGGTTCAATTCCCAGCACCCACAAGGCAGCTCACAAATGTCAGTAACTCTAGTCATAGGGGATCTGAGTGCCCTCTTCTGGCCCCTATGGGTACTGCACACATGTGGGCACACAGACATACATGCAGGTAAAACAGCCACACACATAAAATAAATAATAAAATTAAAACCAAAAAGAGATAAGAGTATAAACTCTCCTGTACCCACTGTTGAATTAAGAAGCCAAATGTCCTCAGGAAGTGAATCATTTAATAGCCTAAGTTTCTAGACAGAGTTTAATATGCTTGGTAGCACATGGACTCATTATGTTGCAAACCAAATAAATGAAAGAAGAGATCTTTGCCATTGTCACCTTACATTCCAGGAGAGGTAAATTATGAAACGTTTATGGCCCAGACAAGTTTTCAGACCTTTCTTGTAGAGAATTCCAATAACTATTGTTTTAGCTTTAAAACAAAACAAAACAGGGTCTTACTATATCGCTCTGGCTGGCTTGGACCTCACTCTGTAGACCAGGCTAACCTCAAACTCACACAGATCTGCCTGCCTCTGCCACTGAGTGCTGGGATTAAAGGAGCACCTTGCTTCATGTTCCAACATTCTTACATTATTGTTCTTTAAAAAGCAATTTTCAATTTAAAAGTTAGTCCTTTCTTATGTTGTTTCTTGGTTGTTTTTGTTTGTTTGTTTAAAGGGGAGTGGACAAAGATGATGAGTTAAAACTCTGGATAACTGTAAAGGCAACAACGCTCCATATTAACTGGAGACAGACGCTGCTATACCGGGGAGGAGTGGACTGGGGTGTGGAATGTGCTTCCTCAAATCTTCAAGCAGCATTTCTCCTGAAGACCTAAGGCGGGAAATGTCTCCACAGTTAAGAGTTCTGGCTGCTCCTCCAAAGGACCCAAGTTCGAATCCCAGCATCTACATAGCGATCTGAAACCACCTGTAGCTCCAATTCCTGGGACTCAGACGCCCTCTTCTGGCCTCCAAAGGCACCAGGCACACATGTGGTGCACAGACAGACATGTATGCAAAACACTCAAACACATAAAATTTCTTTAAAAGTTCCTCCTAGCTTTAGAATTATATGAAATCAAGGAACTTCTACTTATGTGAAAAACAAAGCAGCTTTTGCAAATAAATCTGAAAATGACGGTGATCCCACAACATGAATTTTACCGAGCAGTCATTATTTCAAATACTTTATCATTGCTCTCAGGAACCATCAAAACGTGCCAAAAACTGCAGTGTTTTTGGCATCTGAGTTGTATTTTGCAGACTGCTTTTTTGCCTTTGGAAGTGACACAAAAATCCTCTCTCATACTATGTGGTCCAATTTGGGTTTGGAAAATAGGTCACTAAAATTATAATGGTAATTTCTAAGTCTTATAGCACTTTGCAGTGTTTCCACATCCTTTAAATCTATGTTCCTTTCAATGGCCCCGTGTGTTGGGTGTTTAATTTCCACAATAAACTCCTGGTGAACTGACATGAAATCCTCATTTGACAACAGAAAATCAGAGCATGGCATTATGGAGCATCATAAAACCAAAATAGAGGTCTTCCCGTTCTTTTTTCTCCAATTTTTAAAAACATTTCACACATGAGTACTATATTTACACTGTTTTCACCCCTCCGTCTTTCCCCTCCAATTCTTCCAATGCTCCCAAACTCCCTCTCAAATTTATTACCTCTTCTTTATTATTGTTACACATATAAACACATGTAAACACACACATACACACACGCACGCATGCACACATGACTGGGTCCATTTTGTTATTGTGCACATGTTATATGTGCTTAAGGCTGACCGCTTGGGATTGGATACTACAGGAGGGTTTATCCCTGGAGAAGACTGCGTCTCCCCATCTCAGCAGCCGTTAACTGCCCGTCAATCTTCACTTAGCGGTGGGGCCTTGCGTGCGTTCCTCCATCCTTGGAGTGTCAACTGGTGGTGTCATTTTGCAGGTCTCCTTTGGGCAGCCACGTTGCTGGGGTCACTCTTCTGATTCTCATGCCAGGCTTACTTCTACTAGAGATTAAGCGGCAAAGGGTCCAGCAATCCCAAAGAATTTACCTCCCGGGTCAATCAAGAACTTACAGAGAAATCGGACCACAGGATGTCAGTGTCATCACGTGATTTCCAACCCGAACACATCTGCCGCTGGTGAAACTGTGCTTGCACTGGGATTGGCTCATTGGCCTCTACTCTCCATAATTAGTTGCATTGTTGGAGATGGGATGTTCAAATTTCACAGTTAAAACTGAATCTTCCCATTCTGCAACTTTTTGACATGGCATGCGGCTGAGTGCTTTGTCTTGCCAATAGCCGCCCGCCGGTCTCTTCCTTATGTTCTCTTACCTCCCTCCCTTTTCTCTGGGCCTCCGAAGATCACAGCGCTATCACTTAGTCAGAAGGCATGCTCTCAGAGAGCTAAGTAAACAGCTAGGTCATAGATCTGTAGGAAGAAATTTTACTGCTTCTTTGTTCCTTTTTTGTCTTTCTTTTCTTTTTTATTTGTGTGTGTGTGTGCACGTATACACATGCACACGCGTGTATGTGGGTGCATGTGCACGTGTGTATGGAGAACAGGAGGAAGCTGGAGTGCCCTCAATTGCTTCTCCACATTATTTCTTTTGAGACAGGTTCCCTCACTGACCCCTGGAGATCACTGATTCAATTAGGTTGGGCAGCTCTAAAGCCCCATGAGTCCTATTTCTGTCCCCAAGGCTCTCCAGAGAGGAGGTTACACACATGCGTGCTGCACCTGCATTTTTATAAGGGTTCTGGGGGTCTGAATTCAGGTTCTAAGGCTTGCAGTTTTACACATTAAGACATTTCTCCAGCCCCTCTTTACACTTCTCAAGCTCTTTTCATACCAGCAAATTGTATGTGTGTGTATGTATTATGTATGTATATATGTATTTCGCGTTGAATCTTAATTTCATAACATTTCTTTGACATTCTCATTCAGCTAGAAGTCTTATACAAATGTCAAAGTTCTGGGCTAGAAATGCAGGTCAGTTGGTAGAATGTTCCCCTACCACGCACATAGCCCTGAGCACTGTGGCACACGCCTGTAATCCTAGCCCTGTAGAGGTGGAAGCAGGAGGGTCAGAAACTCAGGGTCAACCTCTGCTACATACGGAGGTTGAGGTCAGCCTAGGCTATTCAAAGAGAATGATAACACTAGTAAGCACCCTCATACTTCTGAACAGAACTCTAATCCCTACAACTCTTAGAAAGGATAATTTGGAAAAAAAAATTTTAAATAAAATAAAATAAAGAAAGGATGATTTGACTCCATGGATTAAAAGCCTTAAACATTTAATACCATTTGACTTGGTAATTTTATTTGTATCCATTTTAACAATTAGCCTAAGAAAATAGGTACAAAAAGATTTATGTTCAGAAATGCTTATCTCAATGTTGTTTTCTAAAAACAAACAAAAAACAACAAAAAAACTAAATGCCAAACAATTGTAAATTGGTTAAAAAAATTTCAGTTTAATCATACAATAGAATACTATCTTGCCACTGAAATATATGCAGTAAATAAATTTTAGTGACTTGAAAAGTTATTAACAATATATTAAGTTTTAAAAGAAAATTGATCTTTTTTATTAAAAAAATGTATATCACATGGAAAAGAGCATAAAATATATGATGCCCACAATAATTATGTTTAGTGGGAAAATCAAAGCTTTTTTTGTTTTCTGTCTATTGCTTGTCTAATACTTATTTTATTACTTTTATTATTTGTGGTGTGTATGTATTTGTATGTGTGTGAGTGTATGTGCACATGTGAGTGCAGGTGCCTGTGGAGGCCAGAAGAGGGCAGCAGATCTTCTGGAGATGGAGCCACAGGCAGTTGTGAGCCATCCAACATGAGTGCTTCAAACGAAACTCAGGCCTCTGTGAGAACAATGTGTGCTCCGAACAGCTAATCCATCTCTCCAGCCCTACTTTTTTGCCCATTTCTATTACTCATTCAACTGTTTCTGTCATGACAGTATGCCATTTTTATAAAAACAAAAGGCTAACTTTAATTAAAAATTAATTAACATATGGTCTCACTCATAGGCAACTTTTTCAGTCATATCCACGGTTTAAATGATAACAAAAAGAATCTCAGTTACATTACTTGACTTCACAACATTCTGACATATATTATCAAGAAAGCAGAGTGCTTGAGAAATACTTTCAAAGGAAAAGGAAACGCTCAATCCTGAACAAGTCACAAGCTGGGTAAGAGGGTCTGGGGAGGGAGGTGCTGCCACTCTCTGCCAGGTATGGTTTTGGATAAGAGGATGAGAACTAGCTTCCTCTCTCTTGTTATGTTCAGATATTGCGCCTGACTTGTGGGGCCGACCCTCAAAGCCTCATGGGTTTGCTAAGAGAGATAGATAAGGAAAGGGAGAGAGGCAGGGCCTTGCTCCATTCCAGAGTGAGGTAAGAATGAACTTGCTTAGATCAGTTCCAGCATGGGCCCAGAGCTGAGTCTAAGTTGTCTCCCGTAACACAGACCCAGTGGACTAGTTTTATTTTATGGTTACTCTAAGAAAAAGGTCAGGGAGTGGAATTTAGATAGTGCAGACGGGATGTGTAAAGAGCCTCTCGCCGATTACAGAGTGCTTCCATATTTATAGTCCCATCGGGTCAGACGGCGTAAGACAGACTCCCATTGATGACTGATTAGGTGGCCACCACTAGGCACAAACTAGTAAAAGTGTCCTGACTGGCACTCTTGGCATAGACTTTAGACACTGAGCTCTGCTTTGGGGGTCTGGCGACAGCTTCCTGGCTTCAAGTCCTTTAGAGACAACCGCTGTGCTCTGTTTTGGGTCACTCTGCAGGCCTGTCAGCCATCTCCATGCTGACCTCAATGCAGTGCTTAATGCAAAGGATGCATTCTAACGCCGAGCGCCGCATTCTAACACTGCCCAGCTGAGGACAGTTTTACTCTTCTACTGCTAAGATTCCAAACTGGATGGCTATACAGTCGTCACATAAAACCAAAATCGTCTGCTGCCACACACACAATCTGTGTTATTTCCGTGAGACAGACAGCAAACCATCACGTGCCACAGTTTACTTTGCTGCCAAGACATTAACCGTCCCGAAAGGGTCAAAGGAGCGCTGTGAAATTGTGCATATTGGCCCTCGCTGGCACAGGGGCAGCCGTGGCAGGTGCACAGCTGCATGCAGCTGTGCCTTATCACAGCTGCAGAACTAGCCTAAAGAAAAAAAAAAATCACCAAAACCTGTTGCGTCATTTTCCTGCCTGTGCCGGAGCCGCTGGCCTTCGCGCAGTACATTCCCTAGGCTTTTGTTTAGATGAGAGCTATTAATGACTGTCCATCAGTCTACAGACCCTAAGACACACATCAGCAGGCTCTGCCCACGTGAGCATCCATGTCTATGTGTTTCAACTGGCACAGTTTTAAAACGCGGTCTATTTTCCCCCTCCTTCTACACTGTACTATCCCTTCTCTTCCAGGAAAATATTCAATCATTTCATTACAGACAGCAAGTGTGGCAGACATCTGAGTCCCAAAGAGGAAGTTTTAGCCGACAGGAATACTGTTTATGATTCACCTTCTCATTTTTCTATTCTAACATGTTATTTTTCAAAAAGAAGTGTAAAGCCTCAATAAGTCAATCAGACATTTCCTCGGACACCAAGATCCAAAGAATCTGGCCTTTCTCTAGGAGTCTCCGTTTAGAGAGCCACTTGCGTTCACTAATATTTACTCTTCATTGAGGCTCTGTTTTTGACTTTCCTTAAAACTCTGTTACCTCTTGGTTCCTATAAGTCTGTCTTTCACACAAGAAAAGCAGGGCTTGGCTCCTTGGAGCAGGGCTTGGCAAGCGCAGAGGCAGGAAACACAGAAGGGAATGAGTCTGTCAGACTCATTTTCTTCTATTTCAAATGTTTATTTCAGATTTGGGAGGAAGTGGAGCGGTCCCTTTCCATTTCCTAGTATTTGGAACCTACAAGTTGTCTAAGGCTTGGAGAATGGCGCTCTCCTAGTCACCGTACTCGGCAGGTCACCAGTGGAGACTCTTCTAGAAACCTCCATCCCACCAGAGCAGAGTGCTTAGTCTCATGGAGTTTATTGCACCATCTCCTATGGCTGTAGCCTGGATCCCTGAGATGGGCAATGAGAGCCATGCCAAAGGCTCGGCCACATCCCAACTCTGCTCCCAAGAGGCGAGGACCATGCCTGACTTACCACACAGCACACCTGAGACTCCTGCTCAGTCTGATAGGATGTGTGAAGGCCTTGGGTGAGATCTGGTCCCAAGCCCACTTACTAAGTTCCTGGGACATACTGTAACTGACACCAGGATGGTATTTTCCAAAATAAGACCTGCTTCGGGCGTGAGTTCATGTCAGCCTTAAACACACAGGCTTTTCCAATCCATACTCTAATTTCTCTAATTTTCGTTTTCAACATCAAGCTATTCCACTCATCAGTTCGGCAGCTTGCTTTACTGTTCCTGCAGTCAACAGAGGCCATTTCTAAAGCCCCCCAGAGACCATCAGAGAACGAACTAGAGAATCCCATGGAAATTTTTCTGCTAACATTAACAGATGTGCACACCTCAAGACGTGGGAAGCAGGGTCAAGGTATAATTTTAGGTACAATTAGCTATTGAAGATATTTGTAGACAGAAACCTTCAGCAAATGTGAGACCTTGTGACATTTTACACAAATGATCCTGTAGTTGAGTACTTGATAAAAACAACAACAACAACAACAACAATGTTGTAAGTAAGTTAATAATGGTGCGTTTAAGAGGTTTCCAGGCCAGAGTGCCTAATCTGATCACATTAATTTTGTCAAAGAGTTTTAAAAGAAAAAAATTTGACTCATTATCTCTACTTATAGTCTAGAATTTGTTTTAATTGTGCCATTGTTTGGGACCTACTGATCACAGTTCACTAAGATTTATGTGCTCAAATACATGTCTTGATCACAGAAAGTTCATACATACATTTATATTTGCACATTCATTAATATATAGTTTCTATATTAAATCTACCAGATTCTGGTAGATATAATACTCCCAAGCTAATTAGCTCTCCTATATACTGGAATTCCTCCATCCTGACTTTCATGTGAACTGACAGTAAGTATATCCGGGTCCCACTGACTAGTTACAATCCCCATGGTCATTTTAGAAGCCCAAAGAAATTAAAAAAAAAAACAAAAAAAACACCTTTTCGATTGCTATCTGTTTTTTTTAACATCCTCTTTACTGGTCACTATTTAATAAGGCATACTAATTGTGAGTAGAGCATTTAGTTTTTCTTTATACCAGGAAAAATTAGAATGAAAAGAAGATAAAGAAACATCATAAAGCTCACAATAAGACACACATTCCTGCTGGGAAGATATTTTCCCTGAAGTACATCGTAGCCAAGCTATGCCAAGTCGTGTACTTTTCACACACGAAATTATATTGTATCAAATTTAAATTTGTTACAACTGCCATATCCATTAAACCAGTGATAAGGAAAACGCAACTGGATATCTGATCTGTGAGACAGCAGCCAGCATTAGCTCCCAGCCACAGGAAGACCACCTCCCCTGCCCTCGCTGCTGTCAGCTGACCCTCAGCCAGGCTGTCTTCTCCAGCCGGTTTGAACTAACTGTGTGGTTGCCCTGCTCAGGAAATCTTGAAGAAAGCCTCTGGGTGAGGCTGTGCCGCTGGTCATTCTCATCCCTCCACATTTGCTGCACTTAAAATAGACACTTGTACCAGTGTCCTTTCTAGTACCCAGAGGAGAAAAAAAAAAATCACACACACCCCAATCCCTTTTCTTTCAGCTCACAGAGAAGCAACTCAATCCAAGCAGTGTTGAAACCCGAGTAGGTCACTGTACACCACGATAAAATTCCCTAATCCCCGGGCCAAATCTCCCCAAGGGGGGCCTCCTCCTGATCCTCCACTTCCCAGGCTGACTTTTCCATTCGCTCTCTCCTCTTTCCCCTTTCATTTCCCTACCTTCAAGCCTTGATATGTGATCCGAGGTGGGGGCTCAGGTTTCCGTTTTTACAGCTTAGGCCCCGATGGCTGTATACATTCCTTTCTCTCCGCTGGGCAGTGATTACTTACCAGGGCTTAGTTTACACTGAGCCAGATGAAAGCTGTTCAGATGAAGGCAAATACAGCCAAGCTGCCCCAGCAGCACTGATATGAAGCCGTACAAGGCTACATTGTGTTCTCGATGACATTTTGTTGCACACATTTTTATACAGGGCAACCAACTTGTTATGTTACCCTATACTTCAGTTCAGGAAGCTGAAGGGATAATAATACCGTGAGGGGTAGGGAGGGGTTCTGTTGGTGTGGTGATTAATATTAAAATCAGAAAATAGTAATGTGTTCAAAATAACTCTGTGACTTTGAGAACCTACTTTTTAAGTAAGGATTTTTTTTTTTTTTTTTTTTTTGGTGACGTTATATTAGAAGAATGCCTATAAACCCACTAGACACCCTGGAATGGTATACATGGACATGCCAGGGTCTTTCATATTGTTCCAAACTAGAGAGAAAATGCCACAATTGAATTATGTGCTGCTAAAAAAGAAAAAGAAAAAAAAAACCCTTCTCATTTAATGCTACAGATTGAAACAAGAATTAAGACTTCAAATAGTAGAAAGCAATCTGGAGGGAAAAAAATAACATTTTAAAGAGAGGAAATTCTGTGCATCCAGGTTAATCCCACACTCAGCCCTGCAGCGTGGGCCGAACACTGTCATTTTCCCCTTCACACAATGTTGTTTTTGTTTCTTCCCCACTGGTTCAGACAAACATCTGTTATACTGCAGAAGGACAAACTATCTCCCAAACCACGGAGTGTGCCTGCAGCCAAAGCCAACAGCACCAGCCCCAAGCACCGAGCACAGTCAGCCTTTATATCCAGCCGGGATAACGTTTCACATGTTTTGATTAAAATTAGCTAATTTGTAATTCTAGAACCTATGAAACTTAAAAGCTGCCATCCATATAGAGGGCATTAGGCAGCATTTTAAAGGACTAGAGCTAGCTGAGATTTCCTAGTGGCCTTCTCTTGTCGTCCCCCACTGTCCATTTAAAACGACACGGAAAAGTAATGTAGAAACACAGGACAAGAAGGAAGGGCCAGAATTGCAGGGCACACTCTGCCTCGTGGAGAGAAAACAACTTTTACTTCTTTCTTTATGTCTTCCTTCCTTCCTTCCTTCCTTCCTTCCTTCCTTCCTTCCTTCCTTCCTTCCTTCCTTCCTTCCTT
>CABHPQ010136914.1:0-21776 GCA_902168405.1 Peromyscus aztecus
GCTACTTGGAGAGAGAACTCATACACAGCAACCTGTTCAACAGTTCTAAGACTTTATGTTTAAAATGGTTTATACATAGTTTTACATATTGGGAGCTAGGCTTTCCAATGCCCGGTCTGTTTTGTTTGTATCAAGAAGTGAATTCCCAGCTGATGACTTAAATTCATTTAAAAATATCACACAGTGAAACCAGAAGAGATCGTTTCAGGTGTGTATGAGTTTCCCAGAGAGACCACTGCCCATTGTATCAGCTCCCACCTCCCAGCTATCTTTATCTACATTCTCTTCTTTAATTCCCCATCTGGAGTGACTAGAGTCAAACCCCTTAATGGGTCAAGGTGGGGAGACTTGATCAGGATGTTCTGTCCCCTTATCCCAGCAGAGGAGATGCCCACCCCCTCATTGCATGGAGGAGTGCCTGGTAGAGGACTGAAGCACCTAGCGGCTCGGTCCTCATCCCAGGGTGACCTCAGCAGACAGCTTGGATAAGAAGCTGCCATTTCTCACCCTGACACTGGGAAAAGATGAGTCATGAGCACAAGCAGAGAACGAGGAACTGGCAAACCAGTCATGAAGAATTGGGATCCCTCTGGATCTTTCTCCCTTCAGAAGAAAAGGGAGATCATTCCTTATCCAGCAAGCATTCAGGTGTGAGAGGTAGACTTTCCCGTGCCGATAGTTTCTGTTAGCCCCCGGTTACATTACTTACTGCTAATAGGTGCTCATAAGGACTCGCATGTACACGGTAACTTGGCAAAGTACTTCAGCAAAGAGATGACCGCTGTAACAGTGCGTGGTTGTCATCTTGGGAGTGTCTCAGGAAATGGTTGTACCCCCTTCTGAATTCATAGTACTAGCATTTGATTTACTTAATAAGGGGTGTATACAAGTGTGCTGTCTAGTCTAGGGGGTAAGGAGAGAACTAGAAAACTGTTGAATGTGAGGAAATGGACTTCAAAGACTCTGCTGAATTTGACAGTGAAAAGAGAAGGAAAATTTTCATTTAGAAAAAGGCAGAGAGGCTACCTCGGGAAGAAATACTATCAAACCTGTTAGCATGTGACAATATATTGTCAGAGGCTCTTCCTTCATTTCTGTTCAAGTGTGGACTTTCAGCTACTGTTAATCTTCTAATCAAAAGGGAGCAAATCTATTTATAATTGACATAAATGACAGTCTTATTTATAGTTCTCCTTCGCCTTCCATGTTTCTCTGTGGGGGATTTTTCCTGAAACAAAAGCCTAGTTTTTGAAACAACTGTGTTCCAGGGCAGCCTTGATCATTTCTGTTGCCCGAGAGATGTATGTAATTAACCTTTTATCCCTACTCAAGGGGTGGTGGGATGTTCAAAGAAGTGACCAATAATATAATGACTCCATTTTTTTTGTCCTTGTCATTCTAGTCAATACATGACCCAAAATAAGAAATGGTAGTCCCCAAGCTCGACCATTTCTCAAGAAATGGCCATGAAGGCCACCCTAGCTAACCTACTTTCAGCTTCAACATGTACTATACAGAGTCCATTATTCCTTCAACTCTGAGAACTTGCTAGGCAAATAATTTCTAGAAGTTAGCAGTGAATCTTGAGTCTTAGAATTTGGTAATGACTACACAGTTGTCATCTTACACCGTTTGGTAGACAGGTGGGATGTCTGTCTCCCCGTTTTAAAGGGAGAAAATTGCCTGAAGTTTCCCAGCTTTCCAAAGCCCTCCATGGTGATCAGATCTCTTAAGCGCATGTTAAGAGTTCCTTTTTATATTCATTATTGTCTTTCTGGTAGTGAAATAAATGTTACTTCAGTACACACAGACACTTACAGTTGGATCTCTGCTTAATTTAGGAAAAAAAGAAATCCTTATGCTTTGAGAAACTAACAATGCCCACATAGGCTCCATCAGATCCTCTCTGTATTGTGGGGTAGAGATCAGGTTGGAGACGAACATTATAACTCTAGGTAGAATTTGGAAGGTATTGACTTTACATTGGAAAGACTGGACCAGCAAGTTCACAAAAGAAAGGACTCCTGGGTGATCTTTCCATCAATTCCAACTCAGATCAGCTTGTCCACACAGTATTTCTAGCCTCTTTCAGGATATAGAGCACATCCAAACCTTTATTTCACCAAGGATCTAAGCAAGGAATGCTCAGAAGTAATGCATCCCATCTTCTATATAACTCAGTGGAAGCTCTTACATGATCATGTATAAAGAGAGTAAAATAAAACTTCTTGATATTGATTTGGAAATTCAATAATATAATTTAAAATCTTCCATGTAAAGATGGAAGGGAAAAAGGAATATTACTTTTAATGTACCCTATTTAATACTAGGTTATTGTGCTTATTTCTATATATATAGGTAAGGATTAGTTTTTAAACCTGATTGAAGGACCTTAAAGTAGACTTTTGACAATATGATAAGTGCCCATTAACAGTAATGTGCTCTCTGACTTTATTAATTCAGCTTTCTTGTCCTTTCTAACTCTATAACAAACAGTATTTCACAAAATATCACAGACTTCAATTATACAGGCACTTTCTTCTTCTTTTTTTTTTTTACAGCATTTTATAATTGGATATTCAAATCAAAATTCATTGTGTTGAATCCATTTCTGGAACATCAAATTGACTATAATCTTGATGATAGATAACTCACCTTTCCTGGTACTCAGAGAAGGTGAGGATGAGAGTTCCTTTCTAGATACCTTGAAACTACAGAAATAGACACCTTCTGATGTGGGAGACAAAGCTCTTTGAATTTCCTTTTCCCAGTGGTATTTGTGTTTTGCCTGGCATTGGCTCAATACACAACTTTCAGCTGGGGCCCAAGGGATGGACTGACTCCTATAATTCTAAACAAGTTACTCCTTGTGAGGCATGGCATAGTGTTTTAATCTGGCGATGATAGCAAACTTCCAACAAAGAGAATCATTCCTGTTCTACTTACCTAAATTCCCTCAGCAGTTTTGTTTTGATACATCACTTCTCACTCTCTACTTGAAAATGCCTAACAGTCCAGAATGGGCATCCAACCCAGGCATGTCTGCATTTTAAATGAGTTACTGCCTTCTTATGGGCATGCACAACTAACCTAGCCTGTGGGTTCAAAGGAAAAAAATAGGTAACAATGACTTCCATGTATAAGGGAGCTAGGAAACTCTTACAGAACTTAATAGCCCTCACTTTCAACAAGCTTTTTTCTAAGCAGATGGTGGAAGGCACAAACAAAAACAAAAACAAAACAAAACAAAACTAAAAACAAAACAAAAAACCAACAATAAAAAACCCAACCAACCAACTAACCAACCAACCAACCAACCAAAAAAACAAACAAACAAAACCATGAAATAGAATATATTATAAAGGCTTCTAGAGTAATATTATTGCTTTTCTCTTTCAAAAGAGAGTTGGCATCTGCTAGAAGATTTTACAAAGGAGGTGACATTTGAGAGAACAGGAGGAAAGTTCACGAAAACAAAAACGTGGTAGCAAGTCATGTAGATTGGATGTTGGAAGATACAGGGGGCCGCTGTGGACCCCATGAGTCAATTGATTGAGTGACTCATTGATTGAAGCATGTCATATGAAGAAGTGAAAGGGGCCAGGATAAGACAGTTGAGAGAGTGGAGGTTTTGGTGAAGCAGAAAGGACATGCCAATATGAAGAAAAGAGTCGTTCAATAAATAATGGCAGATAATTTCAATTTTCATCCAAACACTGTCTTTGCCAAGAAAAATACTTAAGAAGGCTGGATATGACTTACAGACTGCTGTTTTGTGAGCGCTGCTGTAGGGAGGGAGACATTAAGACGCAACTGGACAAAGTCAGCTAGTGGCATTCCTTAACATGCCCTGCTGTCAACTGAGGAATTTGGGCTCAATTTATTTAGCCATGCATGGTCACTGGAAAGTTGTTTAGGAAAGGACTAAAGTGATTAGAACAGTGTTTATAGAGATTAATCTCCTGGGTGGGATGCCTGGTGTCAAGCAAGATTGGACACAGAGCGATCATTGAGGAGACTGTTGCAATAGCTTTGGTGAGTGCTGAGGAGTTTCTGAATAGTGAAGGGACTGGATGGAGCGACACATGTGCAATATTCCAGTGAATTGGTAACAGCTGTTCTGGATCTTGGTACAAAACAAACTATAATGCTACAGCTTGCTTTGTCTAAAGAGTTGGGTTTGATGCTCTGCACTGTCCTAAACATGCTGGGGGATTGCATAAACCATCCATCGCATTGGCTGGGAACCTGGCCTTTTCTGCTTGACAAGGCCACTGGCCAAATTCTCCACTTGCTCTTGAAGGAACATCCCTTTGATGATTTCTAAATTATTCAATGTTTGGCATTTCAGGCTTGGGTTCTTCTTCTAATCAGGAGAGGCTGATATTTTACAAATCCTGGATGATTTGTACCTCTGGTATGTCTGGGGAGAGCTGTGGAGTTGTACAAAGATAAAGTCTGTGTGGTATTCCTATGAGTCAGCAGAGGTTAGCTGAGTGATGGTACAAAGACAATAAGTGTGTAATGGATGGAGTGAGAGGAAAGTGGACAGTTACCAGACAAGGGGATCTTGCGTATCACAAGCAGAAACAGCAGGCTAATGGCAGATGGGTAGATAAATGAATGAAGCAATCCTCCAAGGACACTGTGGTGAATGCTAGGGTTACAATCCATTCATTGAAGGGTCCAGACAAGGGATGCAACTCAGGAAATCAGGCCCTGCCATACTATGTCGCCGTATTTTTCAAGAGACTATGTTTAAAACAATTCATGTATGTGGGTAACAGGCGGGTTATGAGTGGCGACCGGCATCTTGTGACACGTGCTTGCAAAGTCTGTGAGTGCAGAGGTTGTGCTAACTTAACCCTTTTGTCACCAGCATGTGGCTGAGCAGGGGATATTCTTGAGTAAAGAGATGGAATCAGAAATAGAAGAAGTATTCCCATCTGGTTGTTGGGTTGTAAAATTGATATTTATGGGGGTCCTTGTGCACAAGGGCTACACTTTTGTCAAGGCGGGTTTTGTCTCCCCTTGGATACCATTTGTAATGCAGCTGATGCTCAGCGGATGGTTCTGCAATTAAACGGGCGACTGCTGTAATTTAACCTCCATACGTTTTTATTAAAGTAACAAGCAAAAGTTAATGAGAGAAGAGTGCTTACAACACAGTTTTAAAGTTTATCCTTTGCTTTCTGATTGGTGACTGAAATACATTATCCTCACTTTCGTTTCTCTTATACTGAAATAGGAGCCATGATGGTTTTGCACTCAATGCAATTTTATATAATATACACATGTAAACAGCCATGTAATATATGTATAAATGCATGTATATACACATACACAGCTTTGTTGCTGGGCTAATTTTGAAAACTGTGACTATTGGAAAAGCAACTGGCAAGATCTTAAGGTCTGGAGCTGAGGTCCTGGCCCTGGTGACAGATTTGAAAATTGTAGCCACAGCAGTTGGGAACTCCAATTTCTAGTTCACAGAAAATCAGGCCACAAGGTTATCGTTAGAGCATTTCTGTGTTTCCTCTGTAGAAAAGCTCCACTGACTAGAGGGAATCAGGGCTAGATACTGCTGCCTTGCCTTGTATATTGGACCATAAACAGGGTAGACCTCAACATCATCATCTAGTTTCAGTAAAAGTTGAGTTTGCTTAGTTTCTGTTCTCTCTCTTCCGGAATGAGGGCCATCAACTATTTTCTAGAACAAGTCACCCCAGACTCCAGTGTGCATACAGTCCCCCCGTGTTTTTGGCCTCCATGTGGATTTGAGGTCCTTTAGGGAGCTAGCAGCCCCTGATCCTGCATCTCTAATAATCTTCCAGGGTATTTTGAGCATCCTGCCTCCAGATCCGCCTTCATCCACCAAGCAACAGTGGCATGCACCTTTAAGAGCATGTGCCAACCAAGCACACGTGACCCAACGTAAACAAGAGATTGTTTCTTGTTATAAAACACTTCATCCACCAAGCAACAGTAGTATGCACATTTAAGACCATGTGCCAACCAAGCACATGTGACCCAACGTAAACAAGAGATTGTTTCTTGTTATAAAACACTTTCTATATCTATCGATCCCCTTACCCACCCTCCGAAGGAATAGAGCTCCCTATTCTTTATTATTGCCATTTTCTTAGGCCAGAGGACCAAAGTCATTTATCTTGAAACCAGTCATCCATCCAGTGACTTTAAGGCTCCAAGTGGCAAGTACTTGCTTCAGAACCAGCTAGAAATAAGCCCATTTCTGTCTTTAGCTTGCTTGTACATCCCAGTGCTTCGGCATAGTTGGTGGCCTATGGCTTATACATTAAAATACATTTCCATAATTTCATGCAAAGCGTTATCATGATGAGCCTACAGGAATGCCAACCAGACTTAGGGCACTAACGCTTTTCAAGGCCTTGGGATTCCTACATGTTTAGGGCCTGCAAAATTGGCCATAAGGGAAGCCTACTGTGTGACTACGGCATTGGTTATCTAAGACATTATCTCCAAGTATCTGTTCCACACTTGGAGGTAAGGAGCAGCGGAAAAGAAAGAACCCCTGGGCACACAGAACTATCTCTACCCCCAAACTAAGAGAGTGGAACTCAAAGGTATAAGTCACTAGCATTTGCACATGCGCTGAAAATATATTCATCCTTATAATAAGGAACATTTGCTGTGCTTGACAAACTCACAGTGAAATGGTTGGAACATGCTGAAAACGGTTTCAGTTTGGTCCTGTTTCTTCCATTCAGTAGCCATTCATGGAGGGTGTCCAGCCAAGAACAATGAGACAACTGGAGCTTTATCCTTCTACCACACTAGATAGAGCTGCCGCTAAGAGTTATGATGTGTTTCAGGAATGGCAAAGCATCCATATGGAACAAATGTTTGGCAGTGTGGCAGCTGATGAAACCAGGAAAAAAGGAGACAAATTATCAATTTCTCGCTCCCAAATTACCCTAAGAAATTAGATCCATTTTCAGTAGCTTTGCCTTCAAATTTCTTCATTATGTGAATCAACATTACCTTCTGCCAAACTAAATAGGCCTATGAACAACTGGAGACTTTAACGGAAATAAATATAAGACTCAAAATACATAGGGAAATCTAAGCTCCTTCAGGGAAGACCTTCATGGAAGATTGGCAAGTCAGGAATGCAGCCAATGTGTCTATGCACTCTTTGCTTTGGGTAGCTTCTACTAGCAAGCAATAGAAAATGTAAGTAGCCAGCCAGCTGATGTGCCTTCACATTAAAGTGACTCAGAAAAAAGTCACCCTTTAACCTTTTCCCTTTCTTTCTGAACCCTCCAATCTATCAAATTTCTAAGGTTTATGAAGATATCTGTAGTGTATTATAGTCATACTGATGGAGAATAAAAAAAGACTTAATGAAGTTGATTGGTAGAAGTTGGGAGAAATGTTTTCTGAGTGAGGAAGGGCCTGGAGTTTTCAATGAGTATTCTCATTCACGAAGCCGCAAATGGGACGACACAGCAGTTCACTGTGAGGACTTGAACTGTGGTCACCAGGACTATTATACGTGAATTGTTCAAGGTTACACTGACTGTGCCTGCTTGTTCAGGAGTTCTCAGGACCGAATGTGGGTGAGCAAACTGCACTTCTGGCTCTCCCCACTGGTTTGCTTTGGGACCTGATTCCTGGTTCTCTGGATCTGATTGCTGCCTGTGATTCTTCATAGCTCTCCAATTCTTCAGCTCTGCTTGGGCCAACAGAATTGTATCGTGGTGTTTTCTGAGGGTAGGTCCTCCAGCTGTGTTAACTACCTTTTGGATTATATGCCAGGGGTTCATCACTTCCCTGGTCTAGAATGGCTTCTTTACACTAAACTGAGAAGAACAGGAGAGAATAATGGAGTAAAAGTTTCCAAAGTAGTGAGGATCTGGTAGCCTCTGGAAAGTCCCCATTGGCTTAGTGTTGAACTGAGTTTTCAGTTGTGAGAGAAAATTCAGAGTGGACACCTCAAGTAGACCTGGAGACCTAACTCTTCTATTCTTTTGGTCTCAGATTCACAATGACAGTAGTTACCAATGGAAAGCAAAGTGCTTATTCTGGGAATGGGAAGGAGAAAATAGATTTTGGAATGACTTTTTCAATATCAAATCAGGAATTTTCTTAAGTGTTCCATACTGGCGACTGTGAAGGACAGAAAAAAATATCTATGGGAGTTTAATTCCTGGTTTTCCCAGTGTGGTGTAAAATAGGATGGAAATCCAACAGCAACTGTAACCAATACTTCATCATGTGCTTCAGAAGTGTCTTACTACATCAAATCTGTGTCTCTAGGAATGACTGGCTATAAAGCTCCTGAGAAAGAAAAACACCTTGTTACTGGTCTATATGGTAATAAAACTCATACTTTTTATTGCATCAAAGCCATGCTTTAAATAAAAGCTGCTTCTTAAATCATTGTCTAAGTCAGACAATGATTAAAAAAAAAAACACTCTCGTGTTGGGCAACATGAGGGAGAAAGATACTTTTCAGCCTGGAAATAAATCCCCTCTGCTGACCACTCTGTTTTGAGGCTAAGCAGGGTTCACTAATAGCTGACTCCAGGGAACAGACATCTTTTGCCTACGTGTGCTGCTTCAGTGATGACCTGGCCACCTCTTAGTGGACAAACTCTCAGCAGCCTCCACGTGGTAACATAAGAGGCTTCATCTCCTTCTTCCAACAAGAGAAAATAAAACTGTCACCAAGTGGTCTTTCTAAGTACAAGGAGATGAGTGAAAAGGAGATACCAGCATGCTGTTATCTTTAATTAAGAAGTTAGAGGAAAATGCATGACTGAATTAACTTTTCTAGATTTATTTATTGCAGAAAGTTTTACCGAAATCAAACCATTGAACTGAATTGTTGGCCATGAGTAAAGACAGAAGGCTAAGTGTCTCATTCAGTCTCTTAAGAATGACATAGTTGAAGGATAGCCCCTTCAGCTTCTGAAGCCCTTCTGTGGTTGCATCTCAGAACGGTTCCAAAGAATAATATTCTTATTCACATTTTATGATGAGGAATGGGAGGCTCAAGATCAGAGTGAGTTCCCCAAGATCACAGAGCTGTTCAGTAGGTAATTTGGGTCAGACTCAACATGGGACTGCTGGCTTTCTGAACAATAAAATGAGTCTGGTGATATTCAGGAAAGGCATCACAAAGGCAGAGGGAAAAATGGCCATTTACTTAGAACTAGGTCTTTACTAGTGAAGAATAGAGAGTTTATTTATTATGAGTCTAAGAAAGGAAGCCACAGTCACAGAGGTGACTTGACTCTGGGTCACCAGCTTCCTTTACTCTGGCTTTATGTGACCTCAGTCTAATTTCTCAAGCCTACAGCCTCGTGTTGACCATTTCTTTTTGCCCTGACTTCTCTCGCCAAAAATGAATGAGTTCTATGGCTACAAGACAAGAAGGAAAGCCTGCAAATGATTTCAGATAGCACATAGAAAGAGCTGTATGTTTCCACAGAAAAGTTTTCAAAATTCCACTGCGTCTTCCCATCGCCTACTCCAGGCAACGGGCCATTAGTTCCCAACTCAGTAACTAAGGACTGAGTCCATAATCCCCCGTCATTTAGGAAGGCTTCTTAGGTGGTGTGTTATTTCTGATTTTATACACGATTTTCCTCCACTTTGTTAGTTGTTTCTCTTCTAGAGTTTTTCTAGTCCAGTCGTTCAGAATTGGGGGTAATTTTGCTCCCCAAATATATTAGGCAGTATCTGGAGAAACTTGAGTCCATTACAACTGGGGTGATGGAACTCCTGGCATTGAAGGAGCCAATTGTATTTCGATGAACCTACTGTGATGCCCTGGACAGGCCTCTCCTTCAGCAGAAGTTACCAGACCCCAGACTTCAGTAGGCCTGCAGTTGAAGCTCCTATTGCTAATACCATTCCCAAGAAATGGAAGGAAGGGCTTTTTGAAGAATGATGTATGATTTCAAAACATGCTCCCTGGGTTCATAAAGTAGCAGGGAGAAGGAAGAAAAGACATCCTCAGGGTCCCCTAATCCGTTTAACCCAGAGTTCTAACTCTTGTGCTCCTTCGCCCAGTTTCATGGATAGTCAGGAGTTGGCTCCATGTGGTTGGCTCCACACAGTCTTTCTAAATTGCTTGCTTCTGATGAAAGACCCATTTCATCAGGGTAAATGGCACAGAGGTAGGGCCATCTTCCCAGAAACACAGAATTGCCTGACAACTCTTACACAGTGTAACCAAACTTTAGCTTAAACATGCCCCTTAGATAGCCTTTCCTGGCACCCCATAAAGGCCACAAACAAAGAAGAAAACCAGTTAGGGATTCATAGAGTATTTGCTTGAGATTCTGAATAGAAATCAGGTGTAAATTTTTTTTTGGCATGAGACAGAGAAATCAAAAAAAAAAAAAAAAAAAAAAAAACCCCTGACAACTGATCCTACAACTCATCAGGCTGTTTCAGATTTTCCAGGAATGCAGCTTTGCTAAGCTAAGTCATTCCAAAGAAGTTCTACCAAAGTTGACATTGGAGAGGGTAGCCAGAGGATCAGAATATCATAATATACAATAATAACCTAAATTACAACCTTAAGTGAACTTCAATGCCCGAAGCACAGCTGAAGGCATTGTACACCATAGATCCAGACAGGCAGGGGATGGCTTTAATTTATGAATACTTCTGCCACAAGGGAACAGATTGTTAACTCTCAGGTGAGTTTATTAGGATGAAGGGGTTGCCTGGGACTGTTCATTTGGATGAACTTGATTTTATGCCTCCCCAGGTCGTTTTAAGTTACCAGGTAATTTCACATAGGCATGATTAATTGCTATCACCTGGAGGAAAGCTGTGTTGGGGTCAGAAAAAAAAAAGGACTCAACATACCTCCTACCACCACTCATTAGCTATGTGACCTTGACTACATCACGTCCCTCTGGGGTTCTGTTTTAATGTTGATAAGATTATTTTCAAAGATTTCCAAGCTTGTAGCAGGGTTTAATATTCTTTCCTTTCACTAATCAGGTAGCTTTAAAAGACAGATAGAAATACATATATTTGATCAATTATCCGGTTCTTAAGTATCTTCCCGGGATTTCAGCATACGTTTTTTTGTCTTTTGAAATGGAAATTACTATTCCTGCAGAACGCCTGAACATTTAAAGCAAACGGTTTTAATTTAAAAGACTGTGTGGTCTCTTCTGGGTTGCACAATCTCTCTTTGTGTCTCCGCTTCTGCTGATCAAATATTGCAAAGCCATTAATTACCTTAGGACAAATCCAGAGGGCCACGGGCAAAGGGTCTGGGGAATTGCATAAAGCAATATGCCAGATGTAAAGCAAGCGCAGGGTTTCTCTTGGTATCTAAGGTTCAGTGGAAAACTAAAAGGAGCAGTTATGCCAAGAATGAAAACCCAGAGCTTGCCAAGTGCCTCTTTAAATGGCTCTAGCCAACGTGAGACTAAACAATGCATTAAATAGGCATATAACTTGCTACAGTTAGGGAATTGCATGTCAAATAACAGCTCTTTGCTATGTTTTAAACATGATCTCACATATAGATAAAGACAAACAAAACTCTGCGATGTCGTCTCCTTGGTCTAACAGTTAATAAGAGGTTTGAACTTTGCAGACAACCAAAATAATGCTTTGGGATGTAAGAGCTCACAAAGATTCAAAGAAAGGTGTGGGATGGAATGGTGCCAGGGTAACAGCTTAGTTCAAACAGGACAGTTTGCCACCATGGTTGTCAAAGACATCTGGCTACGTGCAAGATCAAAGCCTTTGTGGCCCGTTATGGAGGACAACCGGGGAATCTCCTTGGGAGAGACCTTGTGCGTGTTTTCAATGTATCTGGTTCTTTGCTGTGGCCTTTGAAATCCAAAGGAAGGCTTCTAGAGAGATGGGATTGGCTTTGATGGAGTGCATAAGGGATGCTGGTATGGCATGTGATGTCTAGACAAAATAGTTGGAAGAACACTGAAGTCATACAATGCTCAGTCTCTCTCTCTCTCTCTCTCTCTCTCTCTCTCGGTCCTAACATGTCTACCGCCACTGTTGATGTGAGACCTTCTGATACCAGGGTCTCTAACAGCCTGTTGAGACACTCATTGCACAGATAGAGATCATGTGTTCCAACCCACTGGCTGTTCCCACCTCTCTACAGCTCCCACCGTGCATCATAGTACTTTATAACTTTGGCCGCCACTTTCCCAGTATCCCACAAGAGATGTTTGGTCCAACTAAATAGCCTTTTGGTAATTCATTGTGAAAAAAAACCTTCCAGACTAAAGGCTGAAAGAAAGGAAACATTTGAGGTTTTCTCATAGAGGAAGAAGAAAATGCAACCAGTGAGTGATAGGTAAAGCTTCCTGGTGCTCACAGGAAAGGGGCCATGTACTGTCTGAGGGGGTCCTGTGAAACTACTTGTACACTAGTTATCTCTAATCAAAGGAAACTTTTTCTTTTTACTCTGAGGAAACCCCACTGGTATTTTCTCAATGGTCCCAGGGGTAAAATGCAGGTTCATTACATGGAACCTCCCCTCCCAGGCCTCATTTCAAGAAAATGTTGAAAACCAGCTGCTTTCTACCAAGGCTCTTACTCCTTGTCTGTGATTTGGGGAGCATTTCCCTAGACTACAAAACTGTGCAAGGGACCAAATGAGCATATTGCATATGGACAAGAAGCTGCAGGTCTGGTTTTTTGGTCCATCAAGTTTCAGAATCTCCATACCTTTCATTTCATTTTGTGTGTGTGTGTGTGTGTGTGTGTGTGTGTGTGTGTGTGTGTGGTGTGTCTATTCCGTGCGGGGTGTCTTGTCACTGTACATGTCAGACTAGCTGGACTGCAAGCCTCTAGGGCTTTTCCCATCTCTGCTTCCCACCTCTCCTTATTAGAACACTAGAACTGTAGACTTGTGCTGCCACATCTGGCTTTACATCTTCATACTTGCGTGACAATGTGACCTGCTGAGCATTTCCACGGCCCATGTCTTACACTCCTTATTTGTCTAATGCAATAATCATCTTTGCCTGTCAAAATGGGGATAGAGACAAAATGGATGAGCAAATGGATTCTGAAAAAGTAAATGAGGTGCAAGCAAACCATTTTTCTTGTCATCAATACTAAGATGATTCCCATAACTGTTACTACCAATAATTTTATCAGTTGCCCCAAAGTGGAAAAAAATGTGAGTGCAGAGCTAACTAGACTTTTCAGAGATCTTATTTTTCACAGTGGATTTTACAACTGAGTCAAAGGAGAGAGTAAAATAAATGCACTAGCTAATGAGTGTGGTACCTCTATGTGCCAGCCACCATTCAAAACTAGGATTATAATCTATTAGCTCATTTAACCCTAATATCAACACTATAAGGAGGTCCCATTTTACAAATGAAGAAATTGAGGCACAGTGTGGTTAAGGAGCTTGCTCAAGGTCTCCCAGAGTAAGTTGCAGAGCTAAAGCTCAACCCTGGATTTTTGGCAAATGAGGCCAACATTTTTGCCCTTGAACCCTGCATTCTCCTGTTTATAATACTCCATCCAGGAGAAGGCAGTCTTAACCAATACTAACATGCCATAAAATTGAAAACTATTTTCTAATTTCACACAGAAACGATCATTTTCTTAGTCCCACAGACGAGTCTTCTTGGGTCTATTTTAAAAAGTAGTAGCAAGCATTTGCGGGTCAAGATAAAAGCCCAATGCCTTTTTTTTTTTTCAAACCATATCTGTGGCCTATTAGCTCCATGTAAAAATAAGGGCAAGGTTATAAGGTTAATTCCAGATGTATCAATTTCAAAGAGAATAGTTTTTCCACAGGCAGTGACCGCACTCACCCCTAACGTGGACCAGCACTCACACAAATGCATGCCTGGCATCCCCAGATGGGTACTGTGTAAAGAAATGCATATGGATAGAGCTCAGAGTCCACACTGGCCCCAAAGCAAAGCGAGTGGTCGCTATGTGTCTTTTTGAATACTCCATTCTTCCTCCGTTGGACAGACTGTATCTAACGGGCTGCCAAAAAGCTTTGGGTAGATTCACAGGGTCCTCTTCCATGCTAATGAACAGACTTCCTCACTGCTTCTGAAAGTTGAGGCAAGGTGAAAGTGCAAAGATGACAATCACCAGACAGTCCTCGGTAACAAAGAAATGACAACCTTGGGCTCATGACCTGGGAGTTTGTGGCCATGTCTGAGTTTCTGTTCTGTCCTTGGAGACCTAAAGCCCAAATTAAAATATAGCAGAGCAGCTGGCTCTCATTTCTTGAAGTGAGTGGATTGCCTACCTTTGGGGACCAACTGAAATGATGTCAAGAAGACAAAAGAAGCTAAATGTTCCTTGGTCACTAGTTAAATCCAGGGTTCTCCTTTCTTCAATAGCGTGAATGCTTGTTGCTCGCAACCTAGAGGTCGTCCATTAAAGTTAAAAGTCATTTACTTTAACAACCCCCCCTTGCTTTATAGACAAGGACATTTCAGCCCAGGAAGTTTAAATGCCGGCCAAAGTCACTCAAATAATGATTGACAGGTCTGGGGGTAGTTTTCTGAGCTCTATATGTCAAAGGAAAGAAGCCTGAGTTCATAATAATAACCCAAACCGAGGAAGGTTTGTGCAATCAATAACAATGAAAGCTAATTGCAAAGTTTCACTTAAACTCTTTAAAAACAGTATGCTTTAACACATGAAGGATGTCATTGGTTTATTCAGATCTGGTCTTAATAAGCATGCATTGTAGGGATGTTTTACTAAAGCCATAAATCTGGGTAACTGAAAGGGTTTCCAACTTTCTTTTCTAATTGATTTACTTCTCCTTCCCCCAAGACTGCCTGAGGTCAAGCATATACAGTTTATTTAAGGGACTGTTTATAGACTCTTAAACTAAAAAGGACCCCAGAACCTCTCTTTCTTCTGGTTGTTCTTAATTGAAACCATTCAAGGTGGTTGGTTGCCTGTCAACTTCTTAAATACCTCAAAGGGGAAAAATTCCAGAAGTTCCCAAACAGCATCTTAAAATGGTTATAATCACCATAGTTGTCAAAAGTTATACCTATGGCAAGCTTAACTTTTCCCATTTTGTTCTACCCATGCGGTGTGCTTCAGACAAAACAAAGTTATAGTGGGACCTCTTCTGTGTGTGTTCCAGCACATGGGTGAGTTAATAAAGAGCTCTTGCCTAGTGAGCTTTTGCTCCACAATGGCACCCCACTCCTCACAGGACCAAGACAACATAAGCCTGATTGACATGCTCTGTCTATGGAATATGGGGAAGAATCCGTAATTAGCTCTTCCTTGGGTTCTTCATTTTGTAAACTGTCTGGGGAAGCTGCAGTAATTTTGCATCAACTGTTCTACTTCTGCTGGAAGATATTCACATACCATCATCTAGAAGGTTGTGTCTGCTGCGCTCCCACAGAACTTGGGCTAGAGAGGAATACGCACTCATTTGCAAAACCGGGTCAGTCTACACAAAGCAAGAATTACCAAACAAACAAATAAACAAACAAATGAAAAACTTACTTAGAACAATTCTAATAGGATTCAAAACCCCTCCTTGTTAAATATTTTGTATTATCCAAAAAATAAAGATGGAGGCAAATTTCTTTCAGATGTTTAGATATCAACCCCAGATCAGACACTTCCTTCCACTATTAAGAGAAATATATACTTCCAAAGTAGAGTTGAAACAGGTTAAAATAAAATGGTATGGGCACAAAAAACAAACTTTGGAAATAAGAGGAAAACTTAGTAAATGTCTTGAGGGACAGCCATGTGGAGAGTGCTTCCCTTTAAAAGGTGCTTTGATGACTGTAAATACTTAGGGCTGACTTTGCCACACATAGTAAATCTCAGGGGATGGAAAGGAAACTCAATAAAATTTGTTGACAACAGTTAATGCCTCTAAGAATAATTGGCTCAGGAACAAAACAGACCATCAGTGTAGCTTGGGGATGGTCAAAGTACAGCTTCTAAGTTCTTGTTGGAATACATACATTGCATTCAGTGAGGGCAAAGTGAAACAGTTTCATCAAATAACTGGATAGACATGAGTTGAGAAGCCTGTCCCCAAATATTTGGCAGTCATAATTCGTCGTGGTCCTTACTATGAGGGTCCCACAGAAGCAGTTCTATTATGTTTACTTGGACTCAGTCTTGTCAGTTTAAATTTACAAATAGCAGCAACTACTGTATCAGTCAGACGTTGAACTTGACCCTGATCTTCAAAAATAAATAGCTATGGCCTTAGAGGGGTTCACTCAGAGGGCAGAGCTTCATGAAGACATGCCATACATGAGATGGGTATTTAGGGAAAGCATTAAGAATATACACTTTTCTCCCGAGGTTTTTTTTTTTCTCCTACAGCATATGATACACACACTTTTTTCCTAACCTCTGTCTAGACTCTTGCTCTAAAGGCAAAGTCAGTCAGTCTCTTATTCATCTCTGGGCATTTTGGTTGTACCTTCTGCTACTACCCAGCAGATGCTCCCCCAGTGTTCTGAAGTAAACTAAACCGACTGAAAAGAACCAGCTTTTCTCAGGTAGAAAGGGTTGAGGTGTTGAACACAAAGCTATCGAGAATACCTTTGTGCTTCAGGAACAGAGGCAGGCAGGGGATTTAGCTTAGATCATGGATGTCTATAAGGCAGAATATGATTTTAAAAAAGAATGAAATACTCTTAATGACAGAATTGGCACATGTCTCACAAAGCCATTTTTTATCCAGAATTCTTTGATGATATTCTGTCACTTGTCTTATTTTATTTTGCCAAAATCATGGTAAATACACATTACCAGTCTCCTGTTTAAATATCAAGCGGCTATATGGATTCTTTTCATTTTGAGTCATTAAGTATAAGTTAAACGCATTTACTAAAATTTGATCCTTGTAGTGATCAGATGCAAAAACCTTTTCAGTGCATTAAAATTGGTTCCCATTGTCAGGGTTCATTGCTCAAGTGTCTGTGTGAACATATAAAAAGTATTGGCCAGTTACTAGTGTTGATTCATTATTTCTTGTCTTAGTTTTCATTATCTACTGCAAACATCACAGGCATGGATGAATCCAGGAGTCATAGACCATATATGGAAATCCTGGAGGACATCATGAGGAGTTTTACAATGCCACCTGGCACTAAAGAGAGGGCACCTGCAGGCTTGGAAATGATTAGTGAACTGGATGAAAGAAACTTGCACACGTGGGTTACCAAGGTGAGACCAAGTCCTTGGGAACCAGAGGTGAGAACCGCTCCTGCTTTTCAAAGTGAAAACCTAGATCAATGGCAGCAAATTGAGAATAATCACAACTCATTGTTTGTCATGTTGACGACTCTTGGTCACCTTCTCTAGAACATTTTTAAAGATGAAGCAAGTCTGGTATTAAAAAAAAATCACCTACCCAATAAATTTATTCATTTACCCTGCAACAGAGAACTAGATGAAACTATGTCATTGCCAGAATTTTAAGTGAATGTATTAAAATCAAGGACTGACAGGAAGCACAAAGTGGACATTTTCCCCATTCCAACAGCTAAAAGCATGTTTGACTCTTTGATGATATACTGTCACTTGTCTTTTTTATTTTATTTTACTAAAACCATGGTAAATGAGCATTACCAGTCTCCCTTGTACATTACAAGTACTTCCCTTGCCCATCTCCAGACTTGTATGCATAAGCCTTTGCCTCATTCTTACACACATACACACACACACACACCCACCACCACCACCCACCACCACCACCCACCACCACCACCACCCACCACCTCCACCTCCACCACCACCACCACCACCACCCCACCACCCTCCCCCACCCCCACCCGCCACCACCCACCACCCACCACCCGCCACCACCCACCACCCGCCACCACCATTACCACCTGCCTCAAAAGAGACTTTTAGAATGTGAATCATACGAGAGCTATGCAAAGCTTGGTGGGTCACTGAGGTAATCTGTCTGCACGTGAGTGATAGGAACCCTGAGGAATGATTCATGCCCCAGTTTCTTGGAACTCTCTAAACTTCCAAAGAAATGTACAGAGTTCACATCTGTCTCTCGGTTTTCCACTGCGTTATAATGTGCTGCGAGATGGAGGCGTGTGTGGGGTAGATTGTTTTCAAGTGATCCCTTGCCTTGGTAGTCATTGACTTGGCGTGTGTTATTTACAGACATTGACTCCTTTGTCTCTTTTTCACTGACTGTTGACTTTCTTACTGTCTGAGACCTAGTGATGAGACATGCGATGCTGAATTTTTCAGAGTCCTCCCCAGGTGGATATGACACCCAGGGAAGAGCTGCTGCATCAAAGGGAAGTAGTGACAAGATATGAAGGTCAGTTTCCAAGGAGAGCATTGGCATGCCACTCCAGCGTGCGGTTAGAAGAAGCCTCTATATTTACAAACATGTCTTGGCAAAGATCACCTTTTGTCCACTCCTGGTGACTTTGCATCACATGGAGACATCTAATTTGCTCTCCATTTAATTTATTTCTCAAGTTCACATGAATTTGGGGGTGGGGGGATCCTTATCATTTTATTAGAGATCACAGAACACTCAAAGTAATCCTGCATGTCTTCCAAATGTTTATATATGCTCCCAAAGGTCTAAGAACAAACCCTCCTATCCTCCAGGGCTGTTCTGTCCTATTCTTCATTAGCAAGGATAGGAGAATGGGGGTAGACCATAAGCTGGAGAAAGACCCATGAGGAAGCAGTTAAAGCCAAACTCTTAAGGAAGAAAATTCCACCCTAAATCTCCCAACCCCGCCAAAGCCCTGCTGAAATGCTATGCATACTTTGAGGGGAGGAATCTTGGGCTGAGGATGGCAATCAGCCATGGCCAGCCATTCAGTTATTCCCACAATCCCTGCAGTTGTAAATCCACAAACCCCGTATACTTTAGAACTGTAGTAGCCCAGAGATAGGGGTGGGAGAGGGTGCGGGAGAGTTACTCACTGAAGTAAAAGCCCCTTGGTCCACACACGAACTGGAGAGCGTCCACCAGCTCAGCCCCGCAGAGGGTCTCCGGCGCAGCTGTGGTGGAGCTGGTGAAGATGAGCAAGCAGAGTGCCAGGTAGAAGAGCTGTGAGGACGGCATGATGTGGACCTTTATCTGCCGGAGGGGAAAAAAGGAGGGTCAGGTATCCTTCTGGGTCCAGAGAGGGTGGGACAGGGATGCATTGACTCTTAGGATTTCCTTGTCATCAGTCATCAAAATTCTCTGGCCTAGAAGAGCAATGTGGCATGAGGGGCCCCTGCGGGTCCTGGCCTGAGCCTGTCTTGACATCAGACAACCTCTGTTTAGTCCCTTTGATCTCCAGAAGTCCTCCTGAAGTTTTTGTGAGTTCCGATTACAAATAAATGGGGTAAAAGGGCTACAAGCATTTACTGGGTGACAAAGGACGGCAGTTATTTCAGTGGGGGATTCCCAGGCAATTCTGAGAACCTGATAAAACATCTCAATTATCGAAAGTTCAATTTGCTCGGCTTTGCGGTCAAAACTGTTTTCATCTAAATACTCTAAAACATGGCTATCTGCATATGGCACACGTATTCATTATATTTATTACTGATCAAAATACTAAATTAACTGGGGCATCGTTTTCTGCCTATAGATCACGAAGATTTTACAGAAAGGTATTGTGAAAATACATCCTTACAGCTTTTCAGAGGGCGAGAGGGGGCAAGGGAGGGAGAGAGAACACGAGTCGGGGAAGAGGACGAGGTGGCTCACCTGAGAACATCAGCAGTTAGCCCTGCCACAGGGGAAGGCAAACAAGCAATCCAGAGAGAGGAAGGACGTAGGGACTCAGGGATGAAACTGTCTCTCACACAGCACAGGGACAGAAAGATCCGATGCTTTTCCCTAAACACCGTGAAGGTCATAGTCTGGACCTCTATAGTAAATGCAGGATGACAGGAGAAAGTCACGATGACTTTATCTATTAACTAAAGATTTAGGTGAGGAGAGAGCCTTCAAGAAAAAGACTCCAAAATGAGGGGAAAGCCTTTCATTTGCTGCTGCTGTTGTTACGTTTCGGTCTAATGGAGCAGGAACAGTTATGGTTTAATGACATCAGGCTGAGGTGGGAAACCCGGCACGTCTTGCCTCTCCTGATTATTCTCTGCCCCTTTGGGAAACATTTCTAAGTCCTGGGTACTGGATTCAGGGCCTCTCTGGAAGAAGGGGCCAATGACCTACCCTCAGACAAGGCAGGCAACAGATTCTGCTCTGGCCAGCTCCTCTACAGAAAGTCTGGGGAGGTTAGAAGCAAATGTCCATGTTTTATGGCTGCCTTGGGAAGAGGGTTTCTAGTTTCTGTGCCTGCCTGGGAGAGAGTGACAAGTGGGAAAGGAGAGGATGGCAGAAGGACACGGGGTTTGGAAATCATTTTCTGAGCTTTAACAGGAAATAAAAGTAGTTCTTACATTCTGAATTCCCTCTCTTCAAGTCCACCATCAGAAAGGTCCATACAGGTAGTGATTTTCTATGTGCAGAGCACTGGACCTAAATCATGCAGGAGCCTTTTCTTGAGCAACAGGAATTCTGACTTAATCTCTGGGAGGCATCCATGTATCATTCTATCACTTTTATAACAAAATCTATCAAGGGACCTCTGGTTGGCACAAGTTAGTCAATGGCTGATAGCCAAATGGCATCCCTGCCAAAGTCAGGGTTCCTGTGACTCAAGTCTCTCTTCATTCTAAGAAGCAGACAAATAGGAAGACAGACAAATAGTTTTCCATATTGCTGCTTGTGGAACCAACATGGACTTTCTTCTAGGAAGGCTCCCAAGGTGAACAGCTTCACCTCTTTCAGATACGTATGCTTTCAGCAGCATGGGAAGAGTCACCAACATGTTATTAGGTGGCCTACTCTATGAAAGGGATCATGGAAATACACTGGAAGCTATATTTTTTAAAAGAGCTCTTTTTGAACCTCACAGTTGGGCAAAGTTCATTCAACCCCATCTGGTTTGGAGAATGAGACCTAGACATTTTGTTTATGACCACTTTCCCTGTCCTGGGTGAATTCTCAACTTAACGGTTCTGCATCCCTGGCAAATTTTGCTCTGTTATTTTAAACAAATTTCCAATTTTGTGGCTAGATCTTCAGCTTAGCATTTGGAGGGGGCAAGGAACCCCAAGTCCCTGATTCTTGATAGCACCACATAAATATTTAATAAGTGCTTGCAAAGCAGCTGTAAAGGAAAGGCACACTCTCTACTTACAGATCATCATGAAAGAGGGTGTGCAACCATAGGGGACGTATGACCTCAGTTAAGCCCTCGGTACATTTCCTCAGTAGGACTTCAGCATGGAAGCCCTCCATCCCGACACAACCAAAGGCACAGGATTTCCTAGAAATGAGCTAATATTCACTCACTTCTCTTAGTTGTAAAAAGAATGAAGGGGAGTTTCCCCCTTTAGCATTTCTCATGGAAACCTGAACAAATCAGACCCAACAGGGCTTCATGGCTCTTTGTGAAAGGGCAGCCCTGTAATCCCCATAATTGGTCTTAGAGAACACATCCCTACACGCTGGCAGCAGGTCAGCTCTAGAATGAATAACACTCCAGCAAACCCATTTCTGAAACACCGCCCCCTATCCCTGCTGAGCTTCAGATAGTGGGGAAGGCCAGCCACCTGCAATGGTTAGTTTGGACCAACTCTACAGGAACTATTACTCAATCTCACAGCCTTTGTAAGTTTAGACTGTCATGAGCTGTCACAAATTACATTTTAATAGTTATTTCAAGTCCAGCAAGACATATACATCTCTAGAGTTT
>CABHPQ010136916.1:0-17561 GCA_902168405.1 Peromyscus aztecus
AACCAGTGATGAACATGTTTAGATTCCAATGAGTATTTAAAAGCTAGCTTGCTGTCTTTCTAACATCTCCATTAATGTTAACCAAGAGATGGAGAGTTTTAGGCCCCTAAAGTGCATTTTTCCTCGTGTGTGTGTCTTCAGAGTCTAGCAGATTGACAGTGTTCAGCTTTGCTAAGTTGACGTGGACAGAGGCTGCAGAGGCCACCTGTCATCCAAGGCTCAGCGGTGTGCAGATAGATTGTGTTCTGTAGATGTAATGCAATCATTGTAATTCCGCAGCAAGATGCTAGTGCAAACTCCACCAGACTTGATTAGAAAATAGCAGACTCACTTCTATAATTCATGGGATAGAAAAGCAATCGTCAATCCAGATGGAAATTTACATCTGGAAGCTGTAGAGGGTAACAGAAAACACTTCCATCACGATCTGGCCTGCAGCTGAAGCAGTGCTTAGAGCCTTTCCCACTGCCTAATGAGGGCACCACAAGACAGAACCATGAATGAGAGAAGTAGATAGTAAGGTTATGCCATGTATGGCGATGCAGTCAGCACTTGGCCATTAAAGCTTGCACACTCGGGGATGGAGAGGCAGCTCAGCTGGTAGAGGGCTTGCCGTGCAAGAGTGAGGGCCTGAGTTTAATCCCAAGTGCTCACTTCAAAAGTGGGGCATGGTGGCGCATACTTAGGGAGGCAAAAACAGGAGGAACCCTAGGGCTCGCTGGCCAGCCAGCCTAGACTACTTGTTAGACCCCAAGTCCCAGTGTGAGGGACTAAAAAACAAAAGTGAATAGCTCCTGAGGCATGACACCAGGGTTGAGCTCTGGCTTCCATATGCATGCACAGGCAAGTGCATGTGCACTCACATGTATGCACATATGCAAGCAAGTGCACACTTGTACACACACACACACACACACACACACACACACACAAGTAAAATGACTCAGCAGGTAAAAGCATTTGCTATGCAAGCCTGACAACCTGTTTTTATTCCCTGGGACTCATGGTAAAAAGAGAGAACAGACCCCTGAAAGTTGTCCTCTGAGACATGCAGATACACACACACCTACCTCACATATACACATATAATAATGAATAAAATAATTTTAAAAATAGCAAACAAAATTCAGCCTATTTGTTTTTCCCATTTTATTTTATGTGTATGGGTGTTTTGCCTGCATATATGTCTTTACCACATGTATTCAGTGCCCACAGAGGCCAGAAGAGGGTGTCAGGTCCCCTGAGACTGAAGCTGTAGGTGGTTTGTAAGCCATCATGTGAGTAGTGGGAATTGCAGCCAGTGCTCTTAACCACTGAGCTATCTTTCTAGCCCCTCCACAGTATATTTACATGATAAGACTGTATAACATCAGCATGAGGTCACGTTGGGGTGACATATAATTATTAGTGATAATTGAACATTACAGACAGAGCCAGTGTGACCTAGTGTCTGCTTTTCCTCAGCACTGTGTTGGTGTCTTAGTGAATGCAGTATAAAAATATAAGATGTAAAGATGTGAGGTAGAGAAAATGGTCATTGTTTATAGACTGACTTTCTACATAGAACATTCTGATTAAATCTATAGATAAGAATTGGAATTAATTTTTTTGGATGCATAAGAAAACTCATTTTGTCCTATAAACCAGGCGATTGAGGAGTATGTGCTTTAATAAAATGTGAGCCCTCATCAATAAGAATATAAATTTTAAGGGAAAAGGATTTAAAATCTTATTGGAACCTATAATAAAGACCTGAAATAAATACAGAGATGTGCCAGATTTATTAATGGAAAAGTACCCTTGGTGTTTCTCAACAAATGTTTAAAATCAGTCAGATCTCCATCATCCCACAGACAGTTTCACAGAAGTTGTGCTGTTCTGAAGAAGAGCAGAAAGAGACCCAAAGTCACTTAGTGGTAAGGAGTCAGGGCTTCACCATAGGTAAATCTTAAGACTGGTTAATAAAGCAAATACTAACAGAGAGGCCCCTCCTCAGCCTGAACTTGATAAGTTAGAATGACATGCACTCCAGTGAGGAAGACTGCAGACAAATGAAAAATGATTGCCCCCTGAGGAGAAAAATAAAATCGGGCCTCTCCTCATTTGAAGAGGAATGACATGATCATGCAGCCTTTAGACAGAAAATGTCTTGACTGTTTAGTATGAAATGTTTTTTAACCATAAAGGAAAATATTGATGAATGTATTCAATTTTTAATATTACCAAAGACACAATTAAAAGACAAGCCCCAACCAGGAAAGAGCAGGTAGAATATAGAAAGAGTCTGGTGTCAGCAAGAGAGAACTCACATTTAAAGGTGAATATAGGATATACTGAGGTTTGCATCTGTTTGGGAAAATGAGAAGCAAAGTACACAGGGATGCCTGGCTACTGGCCAGTATCAACTGCAGTGCTGCTTAGGCATGCCATTGCCAGCTTAAGTTACCGAAAACGCCAAACTCACCCAGATCATTTCATGATGACAGTGAAGCCACTCCAAAACCACAGAAGTAGTCACAAAATAGAGCCACTTACTTGTAAGCAAACTAAATACAGAAGTCCTGTGGGTGTTAGCTACTGACTGAATGCAAAGGTTCATCCTGAGCTGGCGCACGCCTTTAATCCCAGCACTCAGGAGGTAGAGCCAGCCAGATCTCTGTGAGTTCCAGGACAGGCACCAAAGCTACACAGAGAAACCCTGTCTCGGATAAAAAAAAAAAAAAAAAAAAAAAGTTTATCCTGAAATGCAAGGATGGTTGGATATCAGGGAAATCCATACATCAGATCAAAGAAATTTGACTTTTTTTAAATAAAGTTTTATACTTAGTACATGGTTAATACTCTGAACCACCATAACAGAAGGGTGGATTCCATTAACTTGCTAAGAATTAAGAGAAGTATCAGTCAGGAGGATAGAGGGAAGCTGTCCTGGAAAGAAAGGATGGTGCTAGGGAGAGAGCTTGGGAAGGAAGTAGGAGAAGCTGCTTGTTTGCAGATGTGGCAGTAAGCCAGCCAGGTCAGTAGCAAACAGAATTCAGCAAAACTGGTCAGAAGAATGGTCGAACCAGTTTTTTTTTTTTTAAATGAGTATAGCCTTAAGCTGGGGGTGTTGGTGTACACCTTTCACAAAACACATCAATATGTCCATTTAGGAATTTTTTATTAAAAAAACTTTTATACAATATATTATGATCATGCTTCCCCCCCCCCAACTTCTGTTAGATACATCCTCACCTCCCTACCCACCCAAACTTTGTATTTTCTCCAAAACCAAACCAAGAAAATGCAAATCAAGCAAACAACAGTGAGACAAAAAATACTACAACAGAACTGAACACAAACACACAGACAACCATGAAGTTCATTCATTTAGGAATTATTGTAATGAAGATTTCTGTAGAGAAGTTTGAAGATGACCTAAGCAAGTGGAGACATCTGTAGACCATCGTGGGACAGCTCAGTGCTACAGAGACATCCACTAAGTCAAATTAGCCTTCAAGTTCAGTAAGAGTTCTTAGAAGGAATTTGTTCCGAATATTTTTTTTTTTATTATGTATACAGAAGAGGGCGCCAGATCTCATTACAGATGGTTGTGAGCCACCATGTGGTTGCTGGGAATTGAACTCAGGACCTCTGGAAGAGCAGTCAGTGCTCTTAACCTCTGAGCCATCTCTCCAGCCCCCGAATACTCTTAAACTGTAGGTAGAAAGTCAAGATTCTTAGCTTGCCTGGGGGACAAAGATGTCCAGTTAAAAGATCTGCCTGCTGCCCATGCAGTCATGCTGCAAAGACACGGGCATTGAAGCTGTGATGTTTCTGTAGTTGAGGGGTGGCCATGATGATGGAGCTAAAGAGGGCAGGGTGCTCAGTGGTAGAGCCTTTCCTAGCATTTATAAGGCCATGTTCATCCCCAGCACCCTTTTAAAAAGTAAGGGTGGAAGAAAGTCAGTTCCCCTGAAAAAGTCAAGTCCAGTCTCCCCTAAATAGCTTGTGAAGCAACTGCAGGGGGATTACAAAGAGAATACAAGTTGATGGGGCTATGGAGGCAACTCTGTGGGTAAAGTGTTTGCTGCGTAAGTATGAGTGCTTTAGTTTACAGCCATGTAAAAGGTTAGCACAGGTGTGTGCAACTGTAGCCCCAACATTGAGAGGACAGGCAGATCCTAGAAGCTTGCTGGCCATCCAGCTTAGCTTTGTGAGCTTCAGGCTCATGGAGAGACAATGGCTCAGATAATGTGAGGAGCAGTTGAAGAAGGTAGATAATGTCAGCTTCACCTCCAGGCATGCATACATGGGCAGATGCACAGAGTCATACGCCATACCCACATAAAAGAGAAACCAGATGTACATAGTGGCACACGCCTGTCATCTCAGCACTTGGGAAATTGAGGCAAGAGTTGACTGTGTTAATGTCTTGCTTCATTTCTAAAACACATCCATAAGAGAATGCATATACACCTAGGTCTTCAACGTCAGTCCTCATTCTCTAGACCCTGTGCGTGTGTCTGCTTACAGCAGCTCTTTCCTCTCAGGAACCCTCTGAGGTGCAACTGTGAGTTGTCCACACTTTCCAGGTGAGGAGCTGAGCATTAGAGCTAAATGGTGTGCCCATAGTCTCATGGGAATTAACAGAGAAAAAGGTAGACTATACTTCTGACCTATGGGCAGAAAACACAGAAGGGTGGCTGGAGAGAGATTGCTCGATGGTTAAGGACACTTTCTGCTCTTCCAGAGGACCTGTGTTCAGTTCCCAGTACTCATGTCAGGCAGCTCATAGCCATCTATGGCTCAAGCCCCAGGAGACCTGCACTCATGTACACATACTCACATACAGATAGACACACCTGCTCATCATTAAAAATAAACCTTAAGCCAGGCAGGTGGTGGTGCACGCCTTTAATCCCAGCACTTGGGAGGCAGAGCAAAGTGGATCTCTGAATTTGAGGCCGGCCTGGTCTACAGAGCGAGATCCAGGACAGGCACCAAAACTACACAGAGAAACCCTGTCTCGAAAAAAAAACAAAAAATAAAAATAAAAAAATAAACCTTAAAAAATAATGAAAACAGGACTGGAGAGATGGCTCAGAGGTTAAGAGCACTGGCTGCTCTTCCAGAGGTCCCAAGTTCAATTCCCAGCAACCACATGGTGACTCACAATCATCTGTAACTCCAGTTCCAGGAGATTTGACACCTTCTAGCCTCTGTGGACACCAGGTATACACATTGTACACAGATTTACATGCAGGCAAAATACTCATATACATAAAGTAAAAATAGCAAAAAATAGAGACAAAACCAGAAACTGTAATGCACAAAGAATTGAGATCACATTGATATTAAAAATCTATTCAGTGATTAGAAAGAGCAGAGAGCAGATTGGGAAAGAAATGCGTAGTGCCTAAACAAGAAACTGGAATTTAGTATTCAGATAATCTTTGTGTGATGATGGGAACAAGAAAGGCTGCTGGGGTGGTGATCCCCAGAGTCAGCAGTGCCTTTAAGACAGAGTTCCATATAGCCTAAGCTGGCCTGAACTCACTCTGAGGATAATATTGAATTTGTGATCTTCCTGACTCCACCTCTCAGATCCTGAGGAGGTAATTAATTACCTTGGACTTGGTGAGACTCTTCCAAGTGAGCCATGTCTCCAGCCTAGCTAGTCACTTTGAGACTAGTTTGGGCTACATAGTGAGACCTGTCTCAAAGAGAAGGAAGTGGATGGGCTGGGCAGAAGAAACCCAATCAGAATATGAGCAAAAGACAGCAGTTTACAGGCAGGTAAACCAAAAAAGACTGAAAAGGTAAAGAAAGCATTCTGAGTCACTGTAGAGATGAGAGCAGGCATCACAACCCATTTCTTTGGAAATTTCAGGAGATTGGAAAGGGACTTAAGTTGGGGACCAGGCCTTGATAGTGGGGAAGGCATGTTTGTAGGAGAGGTTCTTTGCGGATAAAAAGGTGGCCCGTGATGTTCTTCTCCCGGGTGTACCACCCTAAGACGTGTCCGTGCTAGTGGCTACCTGAGGCCTGGAGCTCAGGTGAGGTTTGGTTGCTTGTGGATGCTCACCATTGGGCATAGTGCTGTTGCTTGGGAGCATGTGGCTCTTCAGATGTGCAGGATTCAGAGAAGTAGACTTGAAATAAAGACAGTCTGGATAAGTGCACTAGAGTAGAAGGGGTAGGAGAGGGTGAGAAAAGTGAGTTGACAAAGAAGTTAGGAGGGATTGGGATGCTGCTTGGTGGTGATACAGTACATGTTTAGCTTGCCCATCCCCCGGCTCCACCCCCAGCACTGTCGAAAGCCTAGGGGTCAGACCTGCACCCGATCTGTAGGTTGTGATTAGTTTCCTGAATGGCCTGGTAAACTGCCCTAAAGTTGGGGGTTTCATGTGCAAGTCCAAGCCAATGCTTGGATCTGAGGAGGACTTGCTTTCCTTTTGGAATCTCTTTGAATTGGGTGAAGTGGGAATCCAGGTAGAGCAAGACATAGCTAAGTTTCCAGCTCAGTCAGGAATGTGCCTGCTCTCTTCTCCATCAAGAGCTGCCCACAGGCAACTTTGGCTCCCATTTGCTGCTGCTTCAACTCTTGGCTCCTTGTTCCTTCCTAGTGTCTGCTCTAGGCATGCGCTGTTGGAGGGCAGCAGGCGGCTTTCTACCTGGCTTAGCAGCGGGCACCTCTTGTCTGAGGTGAGGCTGCAAGCCAGGAACACATGCGAGTGGTGGGTGTGGCCTTGAGTGCACGGTGGAACTAAAGGCTCCTGTTCCTTCAAACAGGTTCTCTTCACACCTCCACCGAATCTGCGGGGTGCCATGTGCAGTCGTGGACATGTTTCCCCAATTCCTCATTTCTAGGAGTGTTCTGAAACTCTTGTACGTTTCTTTTTCTGTTTTGCACACTTGGCCTCAGAGTGTTGAAGTCCTACCGGTATGTACGGTGACACGGACCGCTCTTTCTCAGACACCAGCCACATTACATTGTCCCTCTCAGTTCCCACCTGCGTGTGGCCCCTTCCTCTCGTGGTTTCCCCAGTCACTGTCTGCATTTTTGTGATCCTTCCACCCTGAGCATGCTCAGCCCCAGGGCTTGCCTCCATGGCAGTCATGACGTCAGAGCCATCTGCATGTGACCTCATCCTCTGGCCCTGGACATCATGCCTGGTATGTGATGCACCTGTCTTTTTCTCTCCTGTAGTGAGGAAGAAAAACTGTCTACCTCTCAAGATGCTGCTTGCAAAGATTCAGAAGAGAACCCCGAACCAGCAGAGGCCAAGTGCGCAGCTCCCCGAACCCCCAGCAGTAGTCCTGAGCAAAGGTACCCACCCCACCTGCCTGCACCCTCTGAAGGTTCTACCATGCCTCTGCTCGACTTCTCCTGGAAGTTCGAAGGGAGTCAACACTTGAGGGTGGGGCTTGAAAGGTCTGTGCAGCTGTGCCTACACCTTTAGCAGTGAGCTAGGCACAGTGGCATTGCTCAAGTTCAAGTAGTCGGATGCCGCAGCCAGCAAGCCTGCGTGACATGCTGCTGGTGCAGGAAGGGTCCTGGGGAGAAATGATTGCTTAGGCAATCTCAATTTCCTAACTCAATTCTTTTGAGGCTATGCTGTGAATGGTGTTGAGCCCTTCAGGATTGGAGTCCTCAGTGATCCTGTGACAGGAACAGGCCTAACTGCCTCATTTCCCACAGTCACACTTGTGACACCTGGGGACTTGTCTGAGGCCCTTTGCCATGGACTGCTAAATACTTGAAGCCCTAGAAGGGGAGACCCTGTGAGATCAGTCCCTGGAAGGTTGATACCATGTGGGTGGGCCCCACTGCCAGAACCATTTGATTTGGATGTGGTGTTTTCTTTCTAGTCATCTTTTGCGTAGACTGAGCCAGTGGTCTGAAGGGATAGGCCAAGCCAAAGCCTCAGCTGCAGAGGGCCCACGCCCATACACTCTGCCTCGCAGGTAGAGCCAGGTGGCCATGGGTTCGCAGGAGCCTGCGTCAGAAGATGAATGAGAATGTACCCTGGACAGCAAGAAACTTTGTTCAGCACCTCTCAGTGCTCACTTTTCTGATATATATATATTTATATTTATATTTATATTTATATATATTTATATTTATATATAGGAATAAAGTGACCTTTAAAGCAATTGCAGAGGCGTTGTGCTTTCCCCTGGCCAGACTCCCCAGTAGGCTGCACTCCACAGAAGCAGTGGGCAGGAACCAACAGGGGGCGCTCACGACTCCTGCTCTGGAAGCACCTATTCATGCACCCCTCCGCCCTGTTTGGTTTCTCAGAAATTCTGGGCAAAATGAAGTATGGATTATGATTAAAAATTGTCTTTTTGCCTATAAAATTAATTGTAGGTACTGTGTAAGCAGATAGCTCTTGGGAAGGCTTGGGGGGAAAAGGCACCAGCTAGACTTCTAGCTCTTTGGGAAAGTCCCCCTTTTCCTGGGGTTTGCAAGTGTCTTTAAATGGGTACATCTGCCCGTTGTTTCCTGAGTTGAGGCTGTGGAACAGGCAGGACAGCCAGGCCGTCTGACAGAAGTCATACAAGAGGCTACAGTTGCTTCTTGGCTCTGCCTTGGTGACTTATTTGCCAAAGGGCACCTTGGGTTCCTCCTTAGCTGTTCCTTTTCTTTTCTCTGTGTAACAGTCCTGACTGTCCTGGAACTCACTCTGTAGACCAGGCTGGCCTCGAACTCACTGGCCTGCCTCTGCCTCCCGAGTACTGGGATTAAAGGCGTGTGCCACCACTGTCCAGCCCTCTCTAGCTGTTTATATGGCATGAAAGGCCCTGCCCTTCAGTCTGCAGGATGAGCTGCAAGATGTTAGGGCAAGCCAGTAGAAGAGCCGGCACTGCTTGTATTGGACCATCTGCCCGCCCTTACCCAGCACTGGTCAGAACAGGACTCACTGGTGAAGCCACAGTAGGCAGGTGTCTCATAGCCCAAAGAGCATGCTCAAAGGGAAACTGTAGAGTTGCATGCAGAAGTGAGGGTACTGGGGTTGGCCCCTGAGCAGTGCCAGTGAGCTGGTGCCAGGGGAGCTTAGTGTACTGTCAGCACTCGTGTTGGAAGCGGCCGATAGGGTGGGCAGAGTGCAGATGACACCCTCCTGGTGCTTTTTGCACTGCTCTTGGTTCTGGGCTTCCCAGGACAGCTCTTACTTGAGCCTGAAGGGTGTGTGTTACCACTGTAGCTAGCTCCACCAGTCTGTCCCACCTGTTGTTTTCTGTCACGGCTGGTGTGCTAGTGTTTGCACACATCAGCCTTACAAAGCCCTAGGGTGGACAGTATTGTCCCCTTGCTGCTGAGGGGAAAACAGGACTGAGAGGTTAGGAACGTGTTTTAAAGCACACAGCTTGGGAACTGTGAAGTTGCAGTCACAACCAGCTCTGTCGGACTAGAATTCTCAGGGACTGAGGCACCATCATGTGTAATTAGAGTACAATTTTGGGGAGCACCTGCTGGTTCCTGTCACAGCTGGCAGGCCTCCCGCAGGGAAAGCAGTCCAGTTGTGTCCTTCTAGCTACAGCCTGGCTGAATACCTCAGGTTGTGGTTTTGGCAGAAGACCCACTTCTGCTTTCATTGGCTACTTGTATGTCTATGTTGCTCTGCTCTGTGGGAGCCAGTGTCTGGCTGTGCCCCTGTGTTCTCAACAGTGGTCCTCTGCACACACCTTTTTCCTTCCTGTTTCCTAGTAGCAGAGCTCGGCTTTCCAGGTGGAAGTCAGTTTGCACCCCCGTAGGACAGAGCAGTTTCTGAAGCACAAAGCTGAACTCTTGTGTGCATACATACCTACGTGCAGTTCTGAGCAGCTGAGTGGGGAGCTTCCACACACCTGCTCCATCACCATTGGCAGCTGTGTGCCCTATGGAGGGTGGGCAGAGCTGACCTGCTCAGCTTCAAGTGCCTCAGGTGTCTGTCTCCTTCTCTGTAGGACTGACCAGCCAAGCATGCCAAGCGACACGTCAGTTAATGGCCCTGTATGATGAGTGATAACTGCTGCTGCTGACTGAGGACTGCAGGCCACCACCACCCAGGGGCTCTGGAGGGGTCACCCAGAGCCACCAAGCCGCCACTGCTGCACTCTGCAAGGGATCAGGACCAGCAACCTTTATATTCTAGATTCTAAGACATTGTACAGAGAAATTCAGAAGTGTAAAAATACTGCACATTGAGAAATACCAAGAATTTTTGCGTATGTTTATATTGTATTGATCTAAATAATGGGTAGCCTGTGACATCAGATCTTGCCGCCCATGTAATAATAGTAGTGATACATAGTTCAGATGGTTGTAAGAATAGTTTTATAAAGTGACTACACAGATCTATTGTATTCAAAACATAACTATTTGACAATTATTAGTGTGACCAAAGTATTAGGCAGTTTTCATACATTTTCCACCTTGTACAAAATTCTGAATTCATTTTTCTTCCAGGTTGGCACGGAGCTGTCGATGGAAAAGCCCTCCGCGTGTTCTTTTGGTTGTTCTGACTTACAAAGTGATTTTGAATAATACTCGGTGTTCTTTTATAACCCGCTTTTGATTGGTAACTGTTTTCTGTATTGTTGCAGATGGATCAAATGCGTGAGTCTTGGTGGAGATTAAGTATTTATTGCTATGACTTAGTTCTTGTAAAGCCATATGTTCTGTTAAGGTCTTGTTTGCTCAGAGCGTTTCTTTTACAGGTGAAACACTAGAATATTGGAGTATACATGACTGTGGTTGGGTTGGCTTTTTTCTTTTTTTTCTTTTTTTTTGTTTTGTTTTGTTTTTTTGTTTTGTTTTGTTTGGGGGGGTGTTTCTGTTTTTTGTTTTGTTTTGGTAGTTCATCTGCCTTTTAACCCAGTCACCAAAACATCCCTTGTCAGCAAGCATCACTGGTGGCCATTTCAAAGTGGTCTGAATCCACACTGCTCCGAGTCACAGAGGTGAGTCCCTGGAAATGCTCGCGCTGGTGACGGAGTAGGATGCGTCCATCAAGCGGGCTGGCTTTAACAGAATCACAACCTGGCACCAAGCATGTTTCTTGTTTTACTGTACCTTGTGAGCTTTTCACTCGTAAACCAGTGGATTTTGAACTGGTTTGTGTGTATATAGTGATTATGGATACTAATTCAGTGTAATTTATAATTTTCTATGTCAGCATAAACACATCCCAGCCTCCTCCAACAGCTGAAGCAATGGCCTGTGCACTGCCGTGGCATCTGGGGAAAGGGCTCAGTCACCTCACCTCCTGCACTTTCAGATGCAGATCAGTTTTTCATTTCTTTAATAGGAAATTATTCGCGTATTTTTACATCATTTGTTTTTCCTGACCAGTATTTAAAACCAAAAGGATATTCCGAAAAATGGCCAACAAGTTTTTTAGAACCAGCATCCCAAGCAGCGTGCCTACATGACATCGCGTATGGAAAGAGAGTCAAGTGTCCGATGCCTTACTCCTTACTCGCTTCTTCTCACTGTAGACAGTGCAGGGACTGTCTCAGGTGACCGAGGCAGGTCTGGTCACCAGGCTCAGTGGGCAGCAGGAGGCTCTGGGACTGGTGGTGAGGGGCTCGGTGGCCTGTGCATGCCCACCCAGGACCCTTAAGTCACAGCTCCTTCAGGAGAGACTACTCTCCTCTGGAACCTGGTGCCACCAGAGGACAGGGCTCCTTCTGCTCGTCTCAGGGATGGTCGACCTGCGTGGCCCAGGACCTCACATTGCTGGCGGATGGTATGCTCCTGTCTCTCCTGGTGATGAGCCTTGCTTGCCACAGCCAGGGTTTGGCCCTCTGTCAGCCCACACTGCCTCTTTGCTGTGGATTGGGCTGGCTTTTCCATCCCACCGTCCACTAGGGAAGGAGCACTTGGGTGCTGTCTTTGGGGAAGAACTTAGGTTTGCTTGGGGAACGGCTGTGAGGGTAAGAGGGACAGGGGTGTTGGGTAGGAGGGTGCCAGCCAGGGCTTGAGATGAGTCCCTGCTCCTTTCATTTCTGTGTATTGGCCGTATGAATCGCAAGACTAACAGATGTCTGCAGTACAATACCTGTATTAAAAGTAATAACAAAATAAAGCCTGATGCTTTCTTTCTAAAGAGTTCCTCTTGTGCCTTTTTTGGGTTCTAGTAGCCACATGGTATGGAGCTGTGCCCAGAGTCCTCCGGCTTTCTCCTGTCTTGGCTCTTGGGCATGCCAGCTCCTGAGAAACGCTCTCAGCCACTGCTGTGACCCACACATACCTACAGCCATCAGTGCCTGACACATGGGTGCTCAGTACATTTTTGCTGAGAGGAAATGGCCATCGGCTGCCATCTTGAGATACTCTGCCTGGTCCTCCAGCTCGTCAGCTTTGTCATGTCCCACTCCCTGCCCTGCTGCTCTGATTGCCAGCAGATAGCATTAGTGATGGTTTTACAGATTTCTGGTGCTGTCTGTTGTTGTTGTTTGATACAGGGTTTCTCTGTGTAGTTTTGGTGCCTGTCCTGGACCTCGCTCTGTAGACCAGGCTGGCCTCTAACTCACAGAGATCCTCCTGGCCTTGCCTCCTGAGTGCTGGGACTAAAGGCGTGCGCCACCACTGCCGCTCGGCTCTATTGCTATCTTAAAGAATGTCCCCCTCCCCCAGCTGAGCAATCCACTAGCAGTCTCCAGAACCCACGTGGCTGCAGGAGGAGAGATAACTCTTGTTATTTTGAGACCTTGTTTCTGTAGTCCTCACTATCCCGAAACTTGATATAGACCAGGTTGGCCTTGAACTCACAGAGGTCCTTCTGCCTCTGCCTTTAGTCTGCTGAGATTAATGAAGTCAGCCACATGCCGGGGCAAAGGGAGAAACAGCTCTTCAGCTGTCCTGACCTCTACGTGCACATCATGGCATTTCTGTGCCAGTCAGCTCACACAGAATCAAAACACATGGCAGTAGTTGTAGTGTCTGCCTTTTTTTGTTTTTTTAAAGAAATACTGAACTAACTGACTGAAGCATGCCTATAATCCCAGCACCTAGGAGGCTGAGGCAGAAGGATTGCCGGTTCAAAGCCACTGTAGGCTGCCTAGACTGTCACGTGTGTGAGGTTGTTCATGTGCCATCATGCATGTGTGGAACTCAAATGGCAGCTTGGGGGAATTGGCTTTATCATTCCACTATCTGGATCTAAGGCACTGATTCTCAACCTTCCTGGTGCTGTGACCCTTTAATACAGTTCCTCATGCTGTGGTGACCCCAACCATAAAATTTGCTACTTTCTTTTGTAAATATCTCATATGCAGGATATCTGACATGCAACCCCTGTGAAAGGCTCGTTTGACCCCTAAAGGGATCGCTACCCACAGGTTGAGAACTGCTGGTCAAGGTATTGGACTAAGGTTGATGGGCAGGCGCCATCATCTACTGAGCCATCTTGCTGGCCCAGAGACACTGCCTTAAAGGCAGAAGCAGGAGGGATGGCGTGCCATAACTCATTTCTCATCACATTTGTTCTGCCTCTGCCAGGCACATGCCTCATGCTCCTGGATTCTGCAGCTATCTCAGGTGTCAACACAGGCAAAGCCATGGGCTCTAGAGACAGCCCTGAGAATCACAGCTGGCTTTGGCCCTAGATGATAGTGCGGCAAGGGTAGGCTGGTTCCTCTCTGCTGGTTTCTCTTTGGTGTGCAGAGAATCTGGTGGGATGGTTCCTGATGATGGTGAAGGTGCCATCAGTACTGCGCTAGCCCAGCGGCGCCTGCTGTTGGCCTTTTGGTGTGTTCAGTCATGCTGTTCGTATTTCTTCAGTCAGATGTATTTAATTGTCGTTTGTTGGGGTCTGCTACAACGTGTGTGCCAACCTTGGTACAATACTTGGACTTGTAAATAAAACTGGACAAGGCTGGAGCAATGGCTTACCAGGTAAGAGCCATGGCTGTTCTTGAAGAGGACCCAGGTTCAATTCTAGCCTCTATGGCAGGCCACTCACAACCACCTATGTTTAATTCAAGTCCCAGAGACCCTCTTCTGACCTCTGCGGGCACTGCACACACATGGTGCACATACATGCAGACAAGACAGGCATGTAGAAATGACGTTTGTGTAGAAAGAGTGAAGCACTCTTCTTACTGTATTAACACAAAAGTTAACCCCCAGTGGATATTAGCTCTAAAGATAAGCTTCTACAAGAAAAACGTAGAACTAAGGTAGGATACTCAACTTTGCAGTGGGTGAATACTCAGATGGCAAGTCAGCATGAGAGGTCCAACATTACCTGTCCTGCCTGCGGGTGTCGGGTATACTTGTTACAACAAATACCTGGCAAGAAGCAACTCAGGACTGGAGAGATGGCTCAGCAGAGTGCTTGCTGCTCTTCCAAAGGACCTAGGGTCCATTCTCAGCAGTCATGTGGCAAGCCATAAAGCTTAACAACCATCTATAGCCCAAGTTCTAGCAGATCCAACTCCCTCTCCAGGCCTCCATGAACACCTGGCACACACCTAGTATGCATACACTTAGGCAGACACTCATATAAACAAACTATAGTTGGACTTTCTTTGGACTGCAAGCTCCCAAATAATGACATGGAGACTTTTAATTAATTATGAAAGCTTGGTCTTAACTTAGGCTTGTTCTCAACTAACTCTTAAAACTAAAATTAACCCGTTTATATTAATGTACATTCTGCCACATGGCTTATTACCTCTCCTCAGTACCTGACATCTGACTTCCTGTTTCTGGCTGACGAATCTCCCACCTTAGATTCTTTTCCAGAGTTCCTGTCTCTCCCTTGAAGTCCCTCATGTCCTTTCTTGCCTAGCTATTCGCTGTTAAGCTCTTTATTAAACAATCAGAAGGTGCCTTAGGCAGGTGAGGAAGGACAGAGACACATCTTTTACACAGTGTGCAAAAAGATTGTCCCAACAACAAACCTTTAAAAAAAAAAAAGTGCTTGCCGCTCTTCCAGAGGATCCAAGTTCAGTTCCCAGCACTCACATTGAGTGGCTCACAATTGCTTGTAACTTCAGCTGCAGGGACTGTAATCTGGTCCACATGGGCAAATTTTCCCACAAATAATGAAACATCTTTAGCAAGATCAAGTACTGGTGAGAGCATGAAGCATTGGAGTATCTGTCACTACTGCAAATGATGCACCTGTTTAGAAAGTTGCTGAGCATGTGTGGTTTTGTTTTGGCTTTTGTGTGGTGGATTTTAATTATGCAGACTGACTTATAATTCAACGATTTACATGTTCACATAATGACAACATGCTCACAAAATATTTTCACAGAGAAATTTATTGTCACTTTACTGATAATAACTGTCCAATGGCCAGAAAATAGGTGGGTGACAGTCCAGTCACATACTAGAAGTCTACCCCTGAGTAAACAAGAATGAACTATGATGAGTGCCTCAGTGTACCTGAACCTCAAGGTATAGTGGGGATGGAGACCCAGAGTGCATAGGTCCACCTGTCTGCAGAGTCGTAGAATGGGGCAAACCATTTTGTAGTACCATAAATAAAAACTTTCCTCACAAGGAGGAGGTATTTGATTTTCGTCTATCATAAGTTATACTGCTGAAGACCGTAAGTTACACCGAGGTTTACTGTGGCTGTGGTTCTGGTCCAAGGTTGTGACAGCTAGGAGAGTCCTGGCAGCCCCAGGCATCCTGTGCAGAGAGACAGGAGCATGTGTGTTTGCTTCCTGGGTTCCCTCTCATCTAATAGGACTGCACCCTGGTGACCTTATCAGATCCCAATCACTTCCCTCAAGGCCTCATCTCCAGACGCCAGAGTCAGATTAATCCCCTCCACTTCATCCTCACAGTGGGGATTCAACTCTAAAGTGAGTTTTGGAGAGACATGCCATACTTAAGCCATAATAATAAAGAGGCATGGGAACTGAGTAAGGCCATCTTCCATATCTTAACTATGTTGGACTTTGTTATCAGAAGCAGTGGTGATCTTAGAGAACCCTGTGTTCCACCTGAGGTAGAGCTGACACTTCCTCTAGTGGCCTAGCGAGAGGACTGCCATGTTTGGTGCTAAAGAGACAATTCTGTGGTTGGGACAGATGCCCCTTCTATGCTATATAGCAGGTGTTTGGCGCCCTTGGTGAGCTGGGAGACACCTGCAAAACACAGGCTTCTCCCAAGTACTCTTGTCTCCTTTCTGTAAGTGGTATAGCTCTGATGGGAAATATAACATGAATCTTAAAAGGTCTTATTAATAGAAAACCCAGAGCCAAATATTGGGGTGAAGGCTAAAAGATCAGAAAAGCAGAACAAGCCATAGCCAACCTCACCTCACCAACTCCTCAGCTGATCCTGTTTCTTCAGACTGAAAGCCTCTGAGTCCTCACCCGAAAGGGTCTCAGCTGAACTGCCTTAGTTCCTGTCTCCTCACCCCTTGTATACCTTTCTCCGCCCTGCCATCACTTCCTGGGATTAAAGGCGTGTGTGCTTCCCAGTACTGGGATTAAAGGTGTGTGCCACCACTGCCTGGCTCTGTTTCCAGTGTGGCCTTGAACTCACAGAGATTCAGATGGATCTCTGCCTCTTGAGTGATAGGATTAAGGGTATGTGCCATCACTGTCTGGCCTCTATGTTTAATCTAGTGGCTGACTCTGTCCTCTGATCCTCAGGCAAGTTTATTAGGATGGACAGTATATCACCACATTTCCCCTTTGTCTAAAATAGTAAAGGGTTATAACTAATATAAGAAAAACTATATACAATAAGTATATACAATATATACAGTCAAGAATTACATTAACAATGTCCAGTCCATTGACATGTGACAGATTCAGAGAAAATACTCCATTTTTTATCCTATTTTGGTGAGTCCAAAATGTTGTACCTAATTCACTTTCTATCCTAACTTGTATTGCCAATCAAAAACTATCTTTTTTGTTTGTTTGTTTTGTTTTTGTTTTTTTGTTTTTCGAGACAGGGTTTCTCTGTGTAGCTTTGCGCCTTTCCTGGAACTCACTTGGTAGCCCAGGCTGGCCTCGAACTCACAGAGATCCGCCTGCCTCTGCCTCCCAAGTGCTGGGATTAAAGGCGTGCGCCACCACCACCCGGCTCAAAAACTATCTTTTGATGTCTTTCAAACTTATACACTTTACACATCTTTAGTGAGTTTCTTTTCTGAATTTATTAACAAGGAAAACTCTAACTATAAAATCTTCAACTCCCTCAGAGACTCAAGAAGGAAATAATATTACCTAAGTAAGCAGGAAGTGCAAACAAGCGACTTCCAAAAAATGTGAGAAATGACAGAAACAGCTGGTTGCCTGGACAGCCACCCAAGATTTCTCTGCAGCGTTGGGGCATCCATCTTTGGCCTACAGGCTAGCATATCTGATAGACTCATCTGTGAAGCAGTATTTTCTAAAGGTCCTTCCTACCTTGTCTTGGCAAGGTTCAGTCCTTTTGTGTCCTGCTTGTCCATTTTGGACAGCATACTGTCAGCAGTCAAGGCAAGGGCATTTTCTTGCCCAGTGACTAACTTGCCACAAAGAAAGTAAACTCCATAAGGAGTTTCTTCAATGCCCATCGTCTTCTCTGAAGTAGATTGGTACTGCCAGGAGCAGACATGTCTCATTGTCAT
>CABHPQ010136917.1:0-34214 GCA_902168405.1 Peromyscus aztecus
AACGCGTGCACACGCCTAGAGGGAGCAGGCTTTGGAATTTGAACACAGCTGATATCAGATTCCACAGGGTTAGAGGCCGAGGAGGAGGGGCGATCAGTGCTGGAGTCAAGGTCCCTGCGGTTTGTGTAAACTGAAGTGCTTCACTTGCTGTGCGTCCTGCCCACGTCAGCTCTCAGAGCTGCCTAGAGGGGCCAGGCCAGTTGCCTGAGCACTGGGACCTGGCCAAACGAGCCGCGCCAAGGAAGGAGGGGTTTGGCATTGTGGCCTGCGGGGTGGGACAGTCCACCCTGTGTGTATGTGGTAAGAGAAGACACGAAGATCGGGCAGTAGAAGACTACACACTCTGGAGTTTTAAGAACTTCTGATTCTGGGTGTGCTGGGGGGCGGGGTATTTTGTTTAATATGAAGAGGGCACGCCTTTCCGGAGTCATTCTCTCCTTTTCATCATGTGAGTTCCCGGGATGGAATTCAGTCAGTCTTGGCCACAAACACTTTTATCCTCTGAGCCATCTTGCCCAACTAGGTTTGTTTGTTTGTTTGTTTGTTTGTTTGTTTGTTTGTTTGTTTTTTAAGATAAGATCTCATTATATAGCCCAGATTGACCTAGAACTCTCTATCCTCCTGCCTCATCTTCTCAGGTACTGGATTACAGGTATGCGCCCTAAGGCCAAAGTTTCTCTTCCTTGCCTCAGAGCAAGCTTATTTGAAAGTTTGGCCACTAGCTGAGGTTCTGGGGTGGTGGCTGTGAAGGGACTTGGTGCTTTCTCCAGGTGAGCATTTTGGGGGACTAAGTTAGATCAAACATGCTATGTGCTCCATTTTATACCTAGCTAGCAGCAGGTGCTGAGAAAGTGGCACCTAAGAGTTCGTTTTACTTATTCTGTTCTCCTGGAAGAGGATTCCAGAAAGTTTCAGTGACTCACTACCCTTGTATAATAACTCAGGAATGCTCACACTGGCCTGTGGGCTGGCAAGGTGACCCTACCTGCCCCTGTAACCTGACCTCTTACAGGAGGGGGTGCCTTACTCCCTCCTCCTGAGTTCCAGGTTCCAGACCTCTCTTAGAGGCTGTACCACAGTGGGCAACAGGATATGATGGGTTCCATCGGGACAGATGCCAGTATCCATGAGTAAGGTGCCTTGTGCATTATTCATGTGTCAAGGGTCAACAAACCTTTTCTATAAGGGGCCAGAGAGTAAATGTATTTTAGGTTGTGTTAGCTTGAATGTGATTGTATTTCACTAAGGTTGCATTTAGGAAGGCTGGCAGTGGGCCAGATTGGGTCTGGATTTTTAGCTCCTGGTTGTAGATCACATTTCCTCCTTGGCTGTCTGTCACATGGTTCTCAGTGTTGCTTCTGCCTCTTAGCTTTAGTAAACACACAAGAATATAGATATTCCTTCCAGTCCCTTTGGAGATAGATTCATAGTGGGAAAGGTGGGTGTAAGGTAATTCTATTTTTAATTTTTTGAGGAAACTGGGTTGTTTTCCATAGTAGCTATGTCGTTTTTTTTCTCAAGATGTATTTGTTTATTTTATGGGTGTATCTATGTATGTGCACCACATACATGCAGATCCCTTGGAACTGGAGTTCCAGAAGGCTGTGAGCCACCTGATGTGGGTGTTGAAAACTGAACCTGGGTCCCTGCAAGAGCATCAGAAACCACTGAGCTCCAGCCCATAGCTATAGCATTTTACATTTCCAGCAACCGTGCATACCTTTTTTACTTTTCCCACACTGGCACTTACTGTATTTTCTTTGATAGGAACCTTCCAATGGGTATGGGATCTCCTGTTTTTACTTGTAGATGGGTTTCTTGAATAGTTTGGAATGTTGTGTGGTTTCTGCATAAGTGATAGTCAGTTGTATGTGCCATCCTAGGACTGCTCACCTCAGTCCATTAAGTAGTGTTCATTACTCCTGTTGGTCCATTCATCATCTTTTTTAAGATTTATTTTTATTTTTATTCATGTGTCTGTGTGACTGAATGCCACATGTGTGTGAATGCCTCAGAAGCCAGAAAGAGTGTATCAGGTCCCCTGGAGCTGGAGTTACAGGCAGTTGTAAGCCAGGCACCTAATGTGGGTACTGGGATCCAAATTCTATCCTCAAGAAGAGCAGAAGAGCAAAAAGTTCTCCTAACTGCTGAGCCATCGTTCCAGCCCAAAACCCTGTTTCTTATTATATCCTCTGCTCCTAAGTGTTTCAGTTGTCTCTGCTACTACCCGGAAGCCACACACCTTTGGCTCTACTGCCTCTGGGCCATTCTGGTCTCTCCACAGGAAGGTGTTATCCACATTGGCCCCCAGCACAGAGGCTGGTGGCCATGGAGGTAGCAAGCTGGCACATTAAGGGACACAGTTTGGGTTTGTCAGATTGTCCCTCAGCCAAGAAATGGTGATAAGTTAGCAGAATGGCTTGGGGTTGCAAAGTTTGCTGCCAAGATCAGCAAACTAAAAATAGTTATTATATCAGGTGGTGTGGGCAGCACTGTGTGTGTGTGTGTGTGTCTCAGCAGATGTTTGTATGTGGTAAGAGGTCAAATCACTCCTGCTTCCTCCCAACAAGTAAGAACTGAGTGTCAAAGAGAGGTTCATGTACATGATACCTTACTGTGTGCATGGCACAGTTTTAAGAATTGTTGATATAGCTATTAACAAGAAAAGGCTTCTGTTCTGTTGGAACTAAGGACTGAGTGGAGGCAATAGAAGGTCACATGCAGTAACTAGACAAGAAAATACCAGGGTTTTGGTTTTTTTTTGTGTGTGTGTGTGTGTGTGTGTGTGTGTGTGTGTGTGTGTTAAGGCCAAAGATTGATGTCTGGTGTCTTCCTCAATTGCTGTCCACCTTGGTTTTTTAAAGATTCATTTAACTTTTAGTCATAGGTATACATGTATAAGTGATATCTTAGTTAGAATTTCTATTGCTGTGACGAAATAACATGACCAAAAAGCAAGTTGGGGAGGAAACGGTTTATTTGCCTCACACTTAACAGTACTGTTCATCATTGAAGGAAGTCAGAACAGGAACTCAAACAGGGCAGGAACCTGGAGGCAGAAGCTGATGCAGAGACCATTGAGGGGTGCTGCTCACTAGCCTGCTCAACTGGCCTGCTCAGCTTGCTTTGTTATAGAACCCAGGACCACCAGCCCAGGGATGACACCACCCTTGATGGACTGGACCCTCCCACATCAATCACTAAGAAAATACCTTACAGTGGGATCTTATGGCGGCATTTTCTCAATTGTGGTTCCCTTCTATCAGTTAATTCCAGCTTTTGTCAAGTTGACATAAGACTAGCCAGCACAGGTGTGTATATGCAATTATGAATGCAGATGTCCACAGAATCCAGAAGAGGGTACTGGATTCCCTGTAGCTGGAGTTAAGGAAGTTGGGAGCTGGGAATTGAACTTAGGTCCTCTGGAAAAGCAGTATAGACCTCGATAGCGGGGTACGTACTTGATTTTTTTTTCAGAAAAGGTCTGTCACTGAACCTAGCACTCACAGATTCAGCTAGACTGGCTGGTCAGCAAGCCTCAAGGATCCTCTTATCTCTACTCCCAGCCATGGAATTACAGACACACCACCACTTCTGGCTTTTTACATGGGGCCTCAAGATCTACTCAGGTCCTTACGCTGGTGGGCAATCTCCCCAGCCCCATGATTAGGCCTTGATAAGTGTTATGAAGGGGAAAAACAAAACAAACAAAAACAGGGTGGTATCTTACAGAAGGGGTCAGTAAACTTTTCTACAATGGTCCAAATTGTCAGTATTTCAGGTTTTATGACCATATGATTCCTGTCACCACTTAACTCTGCCATACCCTATACATGAATGTGCACAGACATGTTACAATAAAACTCTATTTATAAAAATGGGCTCTGGGCTACGTTTGACCTCTGGCCAGTTTGCCATCACTGGGAGAAGCTTCCTGTGATGAAGAACAAAGAATCTTTCTAAGCTGGTCATGGGCCAGGGCCAACATGGGATGGCCTGTTCCAGGTGAGGCAAGATGGCACCTTGCTGTTGTATAAGAAAGAGGAGGCTTAAGGATGAAGACTAGATTTGGAGTTTGAGCCACGGGGTGCATGGTGTTTCTGATGTTGGAGAAGAGCTAAGAGGAGAGGGCCCAGGAAACATTGGGTTCAGTGTTGAGTATAAGAAGCTAATTTGATGACTGGGTAGGTGAGTGGCTATCCATACCTAGAGCTTAGTAGAGATGCCAGGCCTGGAAGCTTGGACCAGGAAGTGGTCACATCTGTGTATCCTTCAGTTTTGAGTATGCTGGGCTTAGAAGGGTGGGTATGAATATCAGGAGGTAGCTAGGGTCTGCTGTGAGGCTACCAGTGTTTACTGCCTAGTACATCAACAGAGAACCCAAGTGGGCTTTGCACTCCACAGAGGAGGCTCTATTTTCTGAGCTGTATTCCCTCCAACTAACTACCAGAGTCTATTTCGCTCCTGTAAGGTGGGGACAGAGGGTTTTCTAACCTGCTAGGGTTTGTGTGAGGACTAAATGAAGTAAAGCTGCCCTTGGCTGAGAGTTAGTACTCAGCACATGGCCCCTTGAGATGACTGTGTGGCCCCTGTTCAGCCACCCAGAACAGTTGGATACCTTGGGCAGATGAAGGATCGAAGAGTCTGATCAGTTTGGATCCCAGACACTCATATTATCCAACATACACTGTTCAGTGTGTGCGCCCCCATTCTTCCAATCACAGACTGTCCCAAACAGCTGATGGGAGTTGGAGGCTCACCATTCCAGTTTCCTTGCTCCTGATGCATGCCTGAGTTGTGCTCTACTTCCAAGGCTCCTAGGACCACTGAGTCTCTTATTTCTTGCATTAACTGTCTTCCCACCACCAGCTGCCTCCCATATGCCTCCTACAGGAGAATCCCCGTCACCCACCCCACCCCCAATAATCTTCCACTCCTTGTATCAAGTCAGCCTCTGGAGCGCTAAGTTTCTGTGCCTGGGAGGCTGGGTAGGCTTGGGATAATAGGTTTGTCTGGTTTGGTGTGTGAGCTGGTGTAGGGGCCAGTGAGCAATGTGGTTCTGACTTCATGGGCAAACTGATGGCCTCCCTGTCTGCCTCCTACAGCCTAACTACTGAGAAGATGGTGGACCATTTGGCAAACACAGAGATCAACAGCCAGCGGATCGCAGCAGTGGAGAGCTGTTTTGGGGCATCAGGGCAGCCACTGGCCCTGCCTGGCCGTGTGCTCCTGGGCGAGGGGGTGCTGACCAAGGAGTGCCGAAAGAAGGCCAAGCCACGCATCTTCTTCCTCTTCAACGACATCCTGGTGTATGGCAGTATTGTGCTTAGCAAGCGCAAGTACCGCAGCCAGCATATTATTCCCCTGGAAGAGGTAACATTGGAGCCACTGCCAGAGACCCTGAAGGCCAAGAACCGCTGGATGATCAAGACAGCCAAGAAGTCCTTTGTGGTGTCTGCAGCCTCTACCACGGAGCGCCAGGAATGGATTAGCCACATTGAAGAGTGTGTGCGGAGGCAGCTGCTGGCCACAGGCCGCCAGCCCACCACTGAGCATGCAGCACCCTGGATCCCTGACAAGGCCACGGACATCTGCATGCGTTGCACACAAACACGCTTCTCGGCACTTACCCGGCGTCACCATTGCCGAAAATGTGGGTTTGTGGTCTGTGCTGAGTGTTCCAAGGAGCGTTTTCTGCTGCCACGTCTCTCCCCCAAACCCCTTCGTGTCTGTAGCCTCTGCTACCGTGAGCTGGCCGCCCAAAAGCAAAGGGAGGAGGCCAAGGAGAGGTACAGGGACTCTCCAGGGCAGCCAACCCACCTAGGCGGTGCTGTCTGTGGTGCATCCAGTGGTGATGATGATGACTCCGATGAGGACAGAGAAGGCAGTGGAGATGGCGACTGGTCCAGCCAGGTGGAATTCTATGCTTCTGGTGTCTCCTGGTCAGCCTTCCACAGTTGACCCTCACCTTCAGAGTGTCTGCATCAAGCCAGTCCACTGCCCACAGCCCCAAGAGTGCAGGTCCTGAACTGTCTGATTTTGCTGGGCCCCAAGCCCATGGTAGTGGGCATATGACAGGTAGCTGTTTCGGAGCCATTACTAGTGCCTTTCTGCTAGACAGCAGCATCCTAGGCCGCCTTCTACTTCTGGTCAGATAATTGTCTTTCCATTTCACAAGGCCCAGAACATATAGTCCTTGGTGACCAGGCTACTACAGCCCTTGGGGTTAGACCAGGCCAGGTGTCCCAAGCATTAAAAGACCAGGGTGGAAGAGGGCAAAGGGAAGACCAGACCAGAGTGGAGGTCCACTCCACTCTGAAGCTTGAGCTTCAGACCCCATTCCCACCTCCACCCCTTAACAAGCACAGCCCATGCCAGCACAGAAGGCCTGCACACCCACCACCATGCAGATATCACCACCTGACCACTGATGGAGTCCTTGCCAAGCTAGACCCGAGATGCACTGTGTGTGCCTTTGGGGCCCAGGTGAGCTGCAGCCTGTGCTCCCCTAGCCCAGAGCAGCCCATCAAGGTCTCTGCCCTGTCACCACCCTCCAAATGTCTGGTGCCTGTCCTGTCCCCATCTCTATCTGCAGTCAGTAGAAGCAATGTTTTCCCTTAGGACTCTGGATTTCAAGGACAGAAACCCTATCCAGACTGACTTACCAATAAAACAACAACAAAAAACAACTCTTTTGATTGCTAAGTCTAAGAGTACCCTAGCTTCAGACACTACTCAGTCAGTGGTAGAAGCCATGGGTAGGGACAGTCATCATAAATACTGCCACACTGGGCATTCCTGGAAATGCCTCCCACCCAGTGAGACATTCATGCTACACTGTGGCTGGCTCCCCAAGAACAAAGCCCCATTCTGCTGCTTTGATTGCTTGCCTGCCTGCCTGCCTTCCTTCTTCCCTTTTCCTTTGAGACAGGGACTTGTTACAAAGGGCTGATACAAACTTGAGATCCTCTGGCCTCAGCCTCTCCAGTGCTGAGATTACAGGCATGTACACTATGGGTACCACTATACCCAGCTTATTGGTGTGGGCTGTCTAAATGGGTGGTAAAGGAAAATAGGTGTTTGTCTGGCTCACCCTGATCCTTCTGGGGTAAAAAGACTCCTGTGTAGTCTCCTGCTCAGCCCCTGCAGATGGTGTCTATGATTTGGGGAGCAAGCTGCTAGCTTTGCATGTAGACTAGAAAGTTTCAGGGCCCTTCAGAAGCCTTCTTTAAAGCTGCTCATGGCAGTCCATGCCTGTAATCCCAAGATTGTGAGTCTGAAGCCAGCCCTAGCTACATAAAAACCTTGTCTTGAGAAACCATGCTTTCTGCAGTTATTTATCAGTCTTTGCCCAGTACCTGGCTGTCCTTGAATGGAGTCCCTGTGTATAGAGTGAGGTCACTGTCAGGTGCATGTGGGACTTTGGTGCTAAGAAAACTTCCCTCCAACTCTAGTATAGTGAACCCCTATTATCAGGGATCTCCATCCCCCCCAATATAATGTTGTCTTCCATGTCTATGTTCTGGTTCTGTAGGTTGGGTCCAGATCCCAAAGTCTACAGTTGACAGACATGTGGTCGGTCACCCTCTAAAGAGTGCTGGAGGGGTAGAATATGGAGCACCCAGGAGCTGCCTGTGACCCTTTCTGCACTGGCAGTGACAGGCTGGGGAGGATTGGGGATGTGTTTGTTTGCAGCCCCTTTCACTTTGTGGCCTCTGTCAGCACACAGACTGGTTCAGGCTGCTTCTCCTGTTTGGGCACAGGACCAGGCGGGTTCCTAGGTGAGGAGCGGCTTCCTGAACCTAGATCTAGTGTCTTCAGCAGTCCAGACCAGGTAGCCCCATCCCTTCCACCCATGACTGGTGACTCACAAACCTCACTCCCTTGGAACCTTCCTTTCCTAGAAACCTTCAGGGTATAAAAGGCAGCAGCAGTTCCTGTGGACAGAAGGAACCGCCTGAGGCTGAGCCTGGGTCTAGCTGCTGTCCTTATCGCCTGACAAAATGAGCATAGTGCAGGAATCTGGGTGGTTGGGGCACGCTGTGGAGGGCCATGTGGCACTGGTAAGTAGAGACAGGAGCTGACTCATCCCTCAGCTCAGGGCTCAGACCTAGGACAAGGATGTTACTTCCTAAGCCCCAAGATGTTGGAGACCACAAGGGCCCAAGGTTGTCAACAACCTTGGGAAGGTGTTCATTTATTCAAAGCTACTGAGACTTGCTGTGTTCCCTGCCAGATGCTGGGGATACCACTCTGAATAAGATGGACTTGGCTCTCAGTTTTGAGAGGGGAGACTACATTCTAGCAAGTGGGCTGAGGCTGGTACTAGGTGCATAGAGGCACACCCTGGGTGAAGAGAGTGAGCCGTGCCAGTGGAGAAACAACCCCCCAGGTATTGGCAATGACTTGTGTCAAGGCCCTGAAGAGGAAGGGGTCCATGTGTCCTGGAGAAACATAATGGAGTCAAGGCCAAATGACAATAGACCCCCCCCAGGACCACAGAGGCTTCTACAGGCAGCAATCTGTTCTCTGCTCTGATGACTTTGTTCTGACTTGTCAGCAGATGGTTGGAGAGTGGGGAGGTAGGCAGGCATGAGGACTGTGTGCACAGAAGCTAGCTTGGGATTTCCAAGGGGGAATCTAAGAAAAGTCCATCCTCTGCTCTTTCTGCCTATGGTGGTAGGCAGGAAGCTTCCATGGCCTTCCTTCTGTCCCTGACTCTTTTCTACTGAGATACTGAGGGAACTCCCAGGAGCCAAATGACTGTGGGACCCTTGTGTGAGACCAAGTGATACCCAGTATCCCCCCTACTGCTGAAGCTTTCGTTAGAGGGGAACAGACTGCAGGAATGAAAGCCTTGAAATAAGATATGTAAGAAAACAAAGTGGGGGCTGGAGAGATGGCTCAGAGGTTAAGAGCACTGGCTGCTCTTCCAAAGGTCCTGAGTTCAATTCCCAGCAACCACATGGTGGCTGAAAACCATCTGTAATGAGATCTGGTTCCCTCTTTGGGCCTGCAGGGATAGATGCAGGCAGAACACTGTATACATAATAAATAAATAAATCTTTAAAAAAAAAGAAAGAAAAGAAAAGAAAATGGTAAGGATGTTTGGAAGAGGAAACCTGTGCCCTAATGTAATAGTGCAGTCACTATAGAAGGCGTTGTGCAGCCCCCCCCCCCCCATCAAACAAAACAGAACTGGGGATGACCCAGTTCAATCTGAGTAGTCAGCATACACTTGGGTACCACTTGGGTACCTAACAATATTCACAACAGCCAATATGGCACTAACCTAGGTGTCTATAAGCACATGAACAGATAAAGAAAATGTAACAGACACTGGAGTTTTATTCAGACACCAAGAAGAAGGAAATTGTGTCATTTGTAGAGAAATAGATGGAACCAGAGATGGCCATGTTAAACCAAACAAGCCAGACTCAAAGATCACATGCTTTCTCTCATAAGCAGAGTCTAATTTTTTTAAAAAAAGATGTGAAAGTATAAGGGTACAATTTAAGAAGAGGGAGGGGACCAGTGAGGGAGCAAGAGAGAGAAATGGGGTGAATATGATCAAAGTATTTGATAAATATGTGTAAATGTAACAAAAAAAGTCTAGCATGTGGCCATAGAATGGAACCTGAGAAGGGAAGGAACTGTGTGAGAGATTGTCCTCAGTCCCTTGCTGAGGCAGCATAGTCAGCCATGTAGCAGGAATCCCGCCGGATCTTCAGCTGGTCTTGCTTCCTCAGACTGGAAGCCTCTATGTCCTCATATCCGAATGACTCTCAGCTGAACTGCTGCTAGAAGCCTGAATGATTAACCAGGCCAAATGCTTCTCCAGGCCAAATGCCTCGAGTTTCTGGTCCTCACGCCTTATATACCTTTCTGCTTTCTACTACCACTCCCTGGGATTAAAGGCTGGCTTTCTGGGATTAAAGGTATGTATCACCGTGCCTGGCCATTTCCAATGTGGCCTTGAACTCACAGAGATCCAGAGGGATTTCTGTCTCTGGAATGCTAGGATTAAAGGCGTATGCTACCACTGCCTATCCTCATGTTTAATATTGTGGCTGTTCCGTCTCTGACCCCAGATAAGTTTATTAAGGTACACAATATTTTGGGGAGCACAATACCACCACACAGCCAGGCTGGGATCAAGGCTTGCAGGCATGTTATTCAGGCTGTTCTCAAAGAGGGGCGTGCCTGAGGAGCAGGTACAGCCCCCTCTGTTGCCCAGTCATGCAGGTATCACCATTCTCAGTTGGGGCTTTCCAGCCAAGGTGCTGAGGGCTAAGTCAAGGCTATACTGCTGACCTTTGGGCCACCACCCCACCCAGGAACTCAGGAGTTCTTAGGATGGACTTCAGTACCTCAGCTCTTTGTCTTGTTTACCCAGTACTGAACTGAAGGCCAACAGGATCTGAGAGCTTTGTCTGATGGGTTGGGGCCAGTCTTGTTAACTGAACTGAAGGCCAACAGGATCTGAGAGCTATGTCTGATGGGTTGGGGCCAGGCTTCACACTCTTGCCCATGGCTCTGTTCACAAGGCCTGGCAAGGACTCAGGAACCCACTGTCCTGCCAGCAAAGTCTTCCTGAAATGTCCTCCCAGCTGTGTAAATACTGTCCCTGCCAGGAGCATGTGATTCTCTAGCAGCATTGGGTCCTTGGGAGGGGGTCTGCCTTGCCCCACCTGGAAATGAAGAGAGACAAGGGAGCTCGAAGGCCAGGACTCTGCGTTGACAGCATGGGAACGTGCACCTCAGCATTGCCTGAACCAGCTGTGCAGAGTCCAGCCTGATGGAGTGTTGGGGTAGGAGGTAAGGTTGCAGCTGTGACCCAGTGCATCAGGAGCAGATGACAGACTGCTCTTGCAGTTCAGTGGGGTCCAATTTTCACACAGGATTCAGATACCAGGAGAGGCCGTGCAAGGGCCATCGTTAGGGATCCTAGCCTGTACATTTGTCCATGGAACTTCCAAGTGCCACATTTTCTCAAAGGAGAGAGCCACTTACATATCACTAGTGACATCCAAGTGTGGTCTGCCAAGGTGAGGAGGAAGGCAGGGGATTCTAGGACCCCAGGAATGGTGTCCCTGTGTTAATGAGGGTAAATGCTGGTGCCTACTTACTAAAGTCTGTCTGTATTTGATGCAGAGACAAAGGCAGGTCACACAAAGCCTTCTTGAGGCTCAAAGAGGATGGCCTTAGGAGAGCTTCCTAGAAAAGGTGGCGTTTGTTGGCACCTCAAAATGAGGTGCCTCAGCAGGCTTTATCTTGGTATCTGTGAGGACTAGAATACTGGTTCTTACTTGTTTTGTTAAATTTTCTTTTTTTTTTTAATTTTTAATTAAAAAAAAAAGTGGCCAGTCACAGTGGCACATACCTTTAATCCCAGCACTTGTGAAGCAGAAGCAGGTGGATCTCTGAGTTCAAGGCCAGCCTGGTCTATACAGCAAGTTCCAAGACAGTCAGCCAGGGTTACTCAGAGAAACCCTATGTACTGGGTGGTTTTGTGTGTCAACTTGACACACAAGCTAGAGTCATCAGAGAGAAAGGAGCCTCAATTGAAGAAATGCCTCCTTGGATCCAGTAAGGCATTTTCTCATTTAGTGATTGATGGGGGAGGGCCCAGCCTGTGGTGGGTGGTGCTATCCCTGGGCTGCTGGTCTTGGGTTCTATAAGAAAGTGGGCTGAGCAAGCCATGGGAAGCAAGCCAGTAAGCAGCACCCCTCCATGGCCTCTGCATCACTGCATCAGCTCCTGTCTCTGTCCTGACTGCCTTTAGTGATGAACAGCAAAGTGGAAGTGTAAGAGAAATTAAGCCTTTCCTCCCCCAACTTGCCTTTTGGCCAAGGTGTTTCATTGCAGCAATAGACACTAAGACACCCTGTCTCAAAAAATAAATAAAAAGTATATTACATTTGCTTGTGTAGGTGTGGGAGGCATGTGCCATGTGGAGGTCGGAGGACAACTTGTAGGAGTCAGTTCTCTCTCTCTCTCTCTCTCTCTCTCTCTCTCATGTAGACACCAGCAGACTTTTTCATAAGGCTTCTATAGACAATGATTTTCCATATGACACCAAAAGCAAAAATAGACAGGAGGGCCATAGTCAACTAAAAAGAGTGGACAGACAGGCAGCAAAAAGAAAAACAGACAGGATCTCACTTTCGCCTTAGCTGACTTGAAATTTGCTATGTAGACCAGGCTGCCATTGATCTCACAGAGACCCACCTGCCTTTGCCCCCTGAGTCATAGGGTGGCATTACCTGTAATCCTTGGGAAGCTGAGGCAACAGTTCATGAGTTAAAGGCCAGTCTGGGCTACATAGTGAGATCCTGCCTCAGATAAACAAACCAAACAACAAAAGAAAATTCAAGCTAGTTGTAAAATTGGGCAAATAGACACTTTTCAAAAGAAGAAATGAAATATATGTTATTTACATATTTTCCATATATATTAATACTAAGCATTTATGTATGATAAATAATATATAACTAATATATATTAATGCTTAGTATGATTAGCCATCAGGGAAATATAAATCAAAACTTCATTGACCTGTCATTTCACCCCAGTTAGAATGTTTACTATTTAAAAAATAAAAATCCCTGCTGTAAGGCTGTGGGTCAAAGGAGCAACACACACTGTTGGCAGGGCAAGTGAACTAGGTCAGCCATTCTATATCAGCTGAATGGGAGATCTGACACTTGAGCCAACTCTCCCACCTCAGGGTCTCATCAAAGAAAATGACACCAGCATACCAGAAAATGTGCCCACATACCATGGACGGGCTTGACAGCAAAGTCACAATAGCTAATCCACACATAGGGTCCCAGAAGCAGGGCAAGTTCTTCATGACACCCACTGTGAGTTGACCTCACAGGCTGGGGCAAAAGTGCCCACCATACCAGACAGAAGTTTCTGGAGAGATTGCATCTGTTCCACTGAGGGCTTGCTTGGAGCTCTTATCTAAGTGGATGCCTGACTGCCTCTCTGGCCTCTCACTTGCCTCTCTGTCTTTCCTTTTTTTTGGTTTTTGTTTTTTGTTTTTTGTTTTTTTGGGTTTTTTTTGGTTTTTTTCGAGACAGGGTTTCTCTGTGTAGCTTTGCGCCTTTCCTGGAACTCACTTGGTAGCCCAGGCTGGCCTCGAACTCACAGAGATCCGCCTGGCTCTGCCTCCCGAGTGCTGGGATTAAAGGCGTGCGCCACCACCGCCCGGCTCTCTGTCTTTCCTTTAAACACCACTGCAAAATGGCTGCTGGGGGAATTCAGATCACCCACTGGGACTGGGACCCTGTAAGAGCGACTCAAAGGCTGACCCAATTCTCAGTCAGAATCTGAAGTCTCGGGACAGGTACAAAACAAGGGCAGCCACTTCCTCTTGGTCTGCTTGTTACTGAGGCCTCCAGGATATGACCTACCCAGACAGGGTCTGTGGGGAGGGGCATGGCTATCTCTGGGTGTGGAACTTTCCACATGGTAGATTATCAGGTTCTGACCACCCCCAAGCCTCAGCCCTTGCCACTGTCTGCAGAGGTCCTGACTTGTGAAAGCCCACATCCTCCTTGTATATGCTCTGTCTCCAAGCAGGCTTGCTAGGAACTGTGCTCAGAGGGCAAAAGAAGGGCCTAGGGCAGTGAAGAGGGGTCTGCCTCAGCTTCCCAGGGCTGCTTTCTGACTGCCCACCACTCCCCTGTTCTGCCCAGGATGTTTAGCCTGCTAGCACAGATACCACCTCCACTCTGCAGCCTTCCCGGATGATGGGCTTGCCTATCTCTGTTCCCCTACTCTGGCTTCCTCACCTTCCTACAAACTATCCCATTTGGTACCCTGTGAAGTACTGGGCAATTGCAGATGATTCCTTTGAAGGTGACATCAGTACCTCCCCTAGCTTCTGGGGCATTGTGGGAAAATATGGTGGTATAAATGAGAATGGTCCCCATAGGCTCAAGTATTTGATTTTTTGTTTTGTTTTGTTTTTTGACACAGGTCTTCTCTGTGTAGCCCTCGCTGTCCTAGAACTCACTCTGTAGACCAGGCTAGCTTTAAACTCAAGAGATCCTCCTATCTCTGCCTCTGGAGTGCTGGAATTAAAGGTGTGCACCACCATCATTCAATGGCTCATATATTTGAATGCTTAGTCACTGGGGAGTGAAACTTAGAGGGGGTGTGTCACTGGGGGTGGGTTTTGAGGTTTCAAAAGCCGACACCACCAGTCTCTCTCTCTCTCTTTCTCTCTCTCTCTCTCTCTCTCTCTCTCTCTCTCTCTCCCTCTCCCTGCCAGCATACTCTGAAACTGTAAGCAAGCTCCCAATTAAATGTTTTTCTCTTCTAAGTTGCCTTTGTCATGGTGTCTCCTCCCAGCAATCGAACAGTGACTAAGACACTGTCAAAGGCTGTGCACTGTGAGCTGACTCCATCAGCTTTGCCCACCTACTTGTCCTGCACTGGGCATTCATCCAGACACTCCTGGGTCTCCCAGCTCTGCCCTTGTTTCTACTTCTTCTCTCACCCTTCCAGCAATACCCTATCTGTGGATGCCCTGGGTCCACAACCCTGTCACACACCAGTACACAGGGAAATTTGCACAGGAATGGGGTCTGTACATTGAAACACCCAAGAAGCTTCCTGTGGGCAGAGTGGAAGCCCTACCAGCAAGAACACAGGGGTGAACATAGGCCAGGCTGTGTAGGTGGAGACCATATCCTAAAGGAGAGGAACTCTATACACACACACTCCATACACCTCTCCATATAAGTCCCCACCCCCACCCCAACACACACACAACCTCTCTAGGGAGCTCTTGACCAGGAAAAAGAATGAAAATCCCAGTGACCTCCAGGCCTCCTCTCACCCTTCTTCATCTTTGGAAACCAAGGCCTAGGGAGCAGACACTCAACCCCCACCTGACACTTAGGATCAAGACAACGTAAGTCAGACCAGGGCTGTCTTCTGTCTTCCCAAGCCCCTTCTTTCCCCTGCTATCTCCCACTTCAGCCTCCCAGGCCAACAGAGAGACAGCACGGGGTGGAAGTGGACGGTCGAAGGGGTGGACCACAAAGAGAACCAGACAGTTCTGGGGAAAAACAAGGGGAAATTTCAATCATTGGAGCTTCATGGGGATTCTGGAAGATTCTAATTCCAAAAATCAGGCCTTCCAGAATGCCCTTCTGGCACAAAGTGGCTCCCAAGCTGGCAGGAAGTGAACCTGGCATCTGAACCAGTTGTCCACTGCGCAGGAGTCCCCCCAGGGTGACATTCCCTCTGCATAGCCACACTCATCATAGCTCCTAGCTATCCACTGTAATACCTGGCTGTGGAAACCCATGGAAACTTCCAAAGCTTGCAAATCACCAAAGTCCTGAACACACCCAAATGGCTTCTTCTGGGTTCCAAATAGCAACAAAGCCTTCTGGGGGGCCCCACTCCTACCCACAAGGAGCAAAGCCTTTGACCTTTTCCAGCTCTCAGCCAATCATCCTCTTGCTGGCCTGGGAGAGGAGTTCCTGAGTGTCTCCTGGAGCCAGAGTGAGAAGTAGAGCCTCCTAGCAGGAGAGTTCCCAGGGAAGGCAGCTGTGCAAGTGTCCGGTCCTAAATCAGCCTTGGTCGGTTGACAAGGCAATTTCCAGGGTGCTGAAGGGTACGGGTTATACAAGAGCGGACCAGTGCAAGGCTCCCTCTCACTCATTCCTACACTCTTAACTGGAAACATTCCCTGCGCACAGCCTGTCTCTGCTGGGAGCGAGAGTGTACAACAGGGTGGAGGTTCCCGTGAACACCAATCCTCTTCAGAAGGTCACCCTTGAGGGCCCTCTTTCCTCCCCGAGCCTTTTGGTTTGTCATGGATGACCTCCACCCATATCCTGGCTTTAGAAACAGCCTCCTGACTTAAGTCTTGACAACCAGAACAATCTTCAGTCTGCAAGATCAACCTCACCTCACCTACCTGTGTCAGGGAGGCGTGATCCTGAGGTCACACCAGCAGGTGTCACCATAGTTCTTGGGAGATTCCCGGAAAGCAATGAGCTGGGGGTCTCAGGGTCTAGATTCACCTCTCTGTCTTTGTCTGTCTCTTTCTGTGTCTGTCTCTCTCTGTGTCTCTGTGTGTGTCTCTGTCTCTCTGTTTCTGTCTCTCTCTGTGTCTCTGTGTGTGTCTCTGTCTCTCTGTGTCTCTGTTTCTGTCTCTGTCTCTCTGTCTGTCTCTGTCTCTCTCTGTCTCTGTCTCTGTCTGTCTCTGTTTCTCTCTCTCTCTCTCTCTCTCTCTCTCTCTCTCTCTCTCTCTCTCTGTCTCTCCTGTGTATGGGTGTTTGGCTTGCATGTATGTATTTGTACCACTTGCTTACCTGGTTCCCACGGAAGCCAGAAAAGGACATTGGATCCCTGGGAATTGGGGTTACAGCTGTTTGTGAGCCACCATGTGAATACTGGGAATTGAACCTGAGACCTCTAGAAGATCATGTAATGTTCTTAACCACTGAGCCATCTCTTCAGCCCTGTGCAAAGAAATCATCCAGCAATAAACAGCTCAAGACAAATAGATGGATAACAGGGTGTCCAAAACCACAATGGACACAATGATCCCTTTATTCAAGTCACAAACAAGCCAGTCTTTTGCCTCCTGAGCTAGTTACCATGAGTCACAACCCAGAAAGAAACACAATTCAGATACAATTTGATTTGGGGTACAAAAGCCTCCCAGTCCTCCTCAACTTAGAAAAATACTAATGTTGGAAGACCTTTTGGCAGACCCACTGTGACACAGCAGCCTGAGCCCCCATCAATCACAGCAACCTGAGCCCCCCTGTCAATTACAGAGCCTGAGCCCTCCTGCCAATCACAGCAGCCTAAACCCCCCTGTCAGTCACAGAGCCTAAGCCTGAGCCCCCCTGCCAATCACAAAGCCTGGGCCCTCCTGTGAATCACAGAGCCTGAGGTCCCCTGTTTGTCACAGAGCCTGAGACCACCCTGTCAATCACAGCAGCCTGAACCCCCGTCAGTCACAGAGCCTGAGCCTGAGCACCCCTGCCAATCACAAAGCCTGGGCCCTCCTGTCAATCACAGAGCCTGAGCCTGAGCACCCCCTGTCAATCACAGAGCCTGAGCCCTCCTGTCAATCACAGAGCCTGAGCCTGAGCCCCCCCTGTCAGTCACAGAGCCTGAGCCCTCCTGTCAATCACAGCAGCCTGAGTTCCCCTGTCAGTCATAGAGCCTGAGACCCCTTGTCAATCACAGAGCCTGAGCTCTCCTGTCAATCACAGCAGCCTGAGCCCCCTGTCAATCACAGAGCCTGAGCCTGAGCTCCCCTGTCAGTCACAGAGCCTGAGACCCCTTGTCAATCACAGAGCCTGAGCCCTCCTGTACTTGTGTACTTTGATTCCACAGAGATGGAGCAGGAGAGGGAAATCTGTGTCTCCCAAGAAGTCCTGGGAAGAACTAACAGGAGGCCTGTTACAGAACAAGAAGTTCAGTTCATCCCACTCTTCCTCTTTCTTCCCCCCTCCCTTCATCTTTCCTTTTTCCTTCTTTGAAAAGTTTGTTTCTTTATTCTTTTGATGGTGCTGGGCATTGAGCTTAGGCCTATGCCCATGCTAGACTAGCTCTTTACCACTGAGCCATGCCCCCAGCTTCCTTCATTTGTGTGTGTGTGTGTGTGTGTGTGTGTGTGTGTGTGTGTGAGAGAGAGAGAGAGAGAGAGAGAGAGAGAGAGAGAGAGGGGGAGGAGGAGGAGGAGGAGGAGGAGGAGGAGGAAGAGGAGATGACTGGGTCATACTAAATTGCTCAGGCTGGCCTGGGACTCACTACATAGGCCCTGAACTTGTCATCTTCCCGCCTCAGTGGCTGAAATGGCGTGTTTGTACCACCACACCATGCTTGGGGCTGATTTTTGTTTCTGTTCTCTTTGCAGTGCTGGAGATGGAACCCAGAGTCTTACACATGTAAAGCAAGTGAGCGATGTACCACTCAGCTACATCCGCAGTCCTTTTTCTACTTTATTTTGAATCAGGGCTCAGTAAGTTGCCCAGGATAGCAATGAACTCACTCTGTAGGCCAGGCAAGCTTCAAGCTTGTGACACTCTTGTCTCAGCCTCCTGAGGAGCTGGGATTCCAAATCTGAACCACTCAGTTTAACTTTTCCCCTCTCGTACTTTCTCTTTTAACTGCTATATAACCTCCCTCTAGTGAAGCACATACATCTTTTTAATTATTTATTTTTAATATTTTTAATTATGGGGTATAGGGCATATGCCCATGAATGCAGTTGCTTTAGAGGCCAGATGAAGACATCAGATCCCCTGAGCTGGAGTTATAGGCAGTTCTGAGATGCCTGGCATGGGTGCTGGGAACTGAACCCAGGTCTCTGCAGTATGTACTTTTTTTTTTTTTTTTTTTTTTGAGACAGGATCTCACTGGCTGGCCTGGAACTCACTATGTAGTCTAGTCTAGTCTGGCCTTGAAATTACAAAGATCCTCTTGCCTCTGCCTCCCAAGTATTGAGATTAAATGCATAGGCCACCACACCCAGCTAATACGCACTCTTAGCCATGGAGTCATCTTTCCAGCTTAAGAACACTTTTTGTTTTGTTTCTGTTTCTTGAGACAAGGTCTCATTCTATAGCCTTAGCTGGTCTGGAACTCACTATGTAGACCAGACTGGCCTCAAACTCACAGAGATCTACCTGTCTCTCCCTGCTGAATACTAGAATGATCTGGAAAAATGGGTGTTCATCATGCTAGGGAGGCATAGTAGCAAATGGCTGGCATGGAGCAAGGAACAGGAAGCTGAGTGGTCACATCTTAACCACAAGCATGAAGCAGATGGAGCAAACTGGAAGCAAGGTGAAGAACATACTCTCAAAGCCCACCCCCAACAACATACTGCCTCCAGCAAGGTCACACCTCATAAACCTCCCCAAACAGCAACACCACCTGGGGACATGTTCAAATGCCTGAGCCTATGGGGGACATTTATCATTCAAACCACCATACCACGGTACTGTAGTCCTTTGCCTGGTGACCATTCTGGTTGTATTTGGAACTCTGGCCTCAGACCTTGTGCTGTGATGGTCTGCCTTCCTTCCTTTACTGGGAGGTACCTGACTCCCCCATGGGTATCTGTCTGAGCCAACGGTCATGCTAGGGCGAGAGGCCTGCCTGCAAAGGGACAATGAATGTTTTGGAGGCACTGAAACCACAGAAGGGAGCAGATTGCCTCCTGTCTTTTTCATCGTTTGTTTATTCGTTCAACAAATATCTGCTGAGTGCCTCCAAGAACTGGGACTACAGCTGTAACCCAAACAGGCAAAGCTCTCTCCTGGAGCTTACTGGTGCAGGGCGATAGACAGGAAACAAGTTAGAAATCTTGTTACTGAAGGAATCTAGGGAATTTCACCCCCAAACAACTGTGTACCCTAGGGATTAGTATCAAGTAAAGGCCCTTGGCAAGCAGGAGATACTGGGGGAGGCTTCCCAGAATGCTCCCTCAGCTGAATAAAAGACTTTAGGTCATCCCCTGAGCTCCAGTGAACACACACATACACACATACACATACACACACACACACACACACATACACACACACACACACACACACACACACACACACACACCATGAGAAGAGGAAGAGACAGTGCCTGGAGAGATTGTCAGCTATGGTTCTTCTCCCAAGTTTCATTCAGTTTCCAAAGAGTTGATCACTGTTTTGCTTGCTCTCATTTCTACAGCCTCCCAAGGTCACACTCCCATCTCCCAGTCCCCATAAAGAAAGACACAGAGGTATCAGCACCACACTGGCTTTAGGTCACCACGCTTCTGTGACTGTCCCTGTGTGTCAGTCTCTTTTCATTTCATTCCAGGGAGCCTTGTGGAGAGGGTTGAAGTGATCTCCTTTCGCCTTCACTACAATCTCATATCTCTGGCATCTTCTCCAGTGTTAAGATTTCCTGCAAAGAGGGGCCATGATGTTTGTAAAGCACATGCCTGTCCATATGAATTCAGCCTTGCTGGTGTGCTTTATAGCTTGTTAAATTGAAGAGATTGTTTCAGTATTCTTCCCCAGCATACAAATCCTTTCATTTGTTGGAGGGGCAGGGCCCCTACTTCGGCTCCTGTGAGTTCGTACCCTAGCTTTTTTTTCCCAAGTTGCTTTTGATAGGAAGCAAACTGGGGCAGGCAGGTACAGGTGTTAGTTATTTGTGCTCTTACCCTGCAAGGAAATGTCAGGAAACATGACAGAATCCGCTAATAAGAGTTTATTAAGATATAAGGGACAGAGAGTGCCCAGGCCTTGGGGAGGCATGTGTGCAGAGAGGGAGAGAGGACTGGGGAACATGGCGCCAGCTTTTAAAGGCTGGGCATGCACAGGTCGACATCACTACTCCACGCATGCGTGTAGATCACATGGCTGCGCTGTGCACCTACGCAGCCATGCAACGTCATGGATCCTGGTCATGCGAGACACCCTGACCCGGAAATGGCTATCTTGACCTGGAACTGGCTAGGCGGAAGTGTCCAGGTCTGCCGGGCATCCTGATCACGTGAGACGCCCTGACCCGGAAATGGCTATCCTGACCTGGAACTGGCTAGGCGGAAGTGTCCACCGGGCATATGCAAACACGCCCCACTGTGGGGGCGTGTTGTGAACCCTTCAACAGGACCATGTTTATAGATGCTAACTGCTATGGAAAAACAACAAGACAGGGAGGGAGATACTGAAGCTATGGTTGGTTTCAGGTGGAGTAGCTATTAGAAATAAATAGGCAGGTTCCCAAAAAAGGAGCTAACACGGGATTATCCCTGCACCAGAGGACCATGAGCGGGTCTTCAAGGAGGAAAGCCTCAGGAGAGATGCAGTTTCCTATTGGAGACCTCATGATGGGACCTAAGAGAACTGCATTGGGAAGAGAGCCAACGGATACAGCAAGATGAGGTTGATGGGAAGAGCTCCTCAAATCCCACAAATGAGAGGACTTCTTATTTTTACAGCTCTTCAGGGAGGGTGGGAACTTCCATATCATGTGACTTAGCCTGGCCTAGCCTGTGTGCCAAAGGACACAGAGGCAGGTAAAAGCATAAAGTTATCTTGTGGTTACAAGGAGGAGGGGCTGGGCTTGCTTGCCACAATCATTTTCTGGAATTCCCCACCTTTCCTCTGCCTCATAAGCAACCTTCCCCTCCAAGGAAGTTTGCCCAAATAGTGCTCTCCAGGCCCTTTGTATTCATCACTTTTCTGTTGCTGTGATAAAACACCTCAACCAAGGCAACTGATGGAAGAAAGGATTTATTTGGGTTCAGGGTTCCTGAGTGCTAGGAGGCTGTCACGGCAGGGAAGTTGCAGGTATGGCTGGCAGCTGAAATAGCCATGAGAACTCACGTTCTGAAACACAAGCAAGTCCCCGCCGCGGCAGCATCCTGCCTCAGCCACCAGGCAGTTAAGTCATCTGTCACTGGGTGTCTTTCCACCATCAGCTGTGAGACATCAGCCGTACACCCCTTAAATTGTCTGCCTGGCACGTTCTCTCTCTCTTGTCTCTCTTGCCACTTGTTCCTCTCTTACCTTTCTCCTCTTCCTTGTTCTCTCTCTCTCTGCCTGTCTGCCTGTCTGCCTGTCTGCCTGTCTGCCTGTCTGCCTGCCTCTCTCATGTCCCTACTCTGAGGCCTTTTGCTCTTTCACTCTCAACCTCCCCCCTCCACCAATAAACCTCTTTTTTTTATTTATATTTTATTTTATTTTAATGCTGAATGCTGTTTATTGAAGGAGGGAGGAGGTTTTAAATACAGGCTTACAGCACAATGGGAGAACCCCGGAGGGCAGAAGTTTGCATCTAAGCTGTTAACACCCATTATGCAGGATACACACACAAGGAACTTCCCTTAAGCATTCAGGAGGGTGGAACCTGGGAGGGAATTAGCATAGGGAGGATATCAAGGTCAAGGTCAGCAAGCAAGGCAACAGTTACCCAAAACAGGGGTCAGGGCCCTACAGGTCCCCCTTTTACTAATAAATGAGCTTCTGACTTAGGTTGCGTGGGATGTCAGCAGGTCACCTTACCCGTCATGGAGATGAAGATTTATTTATTTATTACGTATACAGCATGTATGACTGCAGGCCAGAAGAGGGCACCAGATCTCATTACAGATGGTTGTGAGCCACAATGTGGTTGCTGGTGTAAGGGTTTGGTCTTTAATTACGTCATCAGCCTTCGCCGGTGTCCCAGCCTAAAAGTGGGTGGGCGCTCTGTTCCCTCTCTTCTCTTCCTTTCCGCTCCTCTCTCCCGGAGAGCCTCCCCCCATCTCTCTCCCTCCCCCCTCCTCTGTCTCTCTTCTCTCTTTCGCTCCCTCTCTTGCTCCTTTTCTCTCTCTCCCTCTCAATAAAGCTCAAAAGGTAACCATGATTGTGATTCTTTTAATTAGCACGCTCCTCCGCTGGCATGGCCGCTGCAGGCGGCGACCAGCCAGGGAGCAGCGCCGTTTAACCAGCACCGTAGCTTAACCGGCGCCATAAAAATATAACTAACAAATGTTACACCACCGAACAGAGGACCTGCTGACTGCTGCCACTTGCTGCCTCTTTCCCCATCCAGCGAGACCACGAGCGCACGAGCATCCCTCGCCGCCTCTGCTGGACCCCCCACCGCTACCGCCATGATTCTTCACCACACCGCTTTCTCCAATTGGTGAGTCCCCCCACATTTTGGCCAGCGTAAACAGCGCCGTTTAACCAGCGCCGAAAAATATAACTAACAGCTGGGAATTGAACTCAGGACCTCTGGAAGAGCAGTCAGTGCTCTTAACCTCTGAGCCATCTCTCCAGCTCCAATTATTTTTTTTTATTATTTATTTATTTATTTAGGGTTTTTTTTTTTTTTTTGAGACAGGTTTCTCTGTGTAGCTTTGCACCTTTCCTGGAACTCACTCTACAGCTCAGGCTGGCCTCGAACTCACAGAGATCCACTTGCCTCTGCCTCTCAAGTGCTGGAATTAAAGGCGTGTGCCACTGCCGCCGCCACCGCCGCTGCCGCCGCCGCCCGAAAACCTCTTGCACTAATTCTGTTGCACGTGGCATGTTTGCTTAGTGGCATACCTTGGCAGGGCCCACCAAAAGGTATCCACTTTGCCTTTTTTTTTCCTTTCAGAGAGGCCAGGTATGATGACACATGACTTTAACTTCAGCACTAGGGATGCAAAGGCAAGTGGACCTCTGTAAGTTCAAGTCCAGCCTGGTCTATATAGCAAGTTCTAAGTCACCAGGGCCATTAAGCCCTGTTTTGTTTTGGTTTTTTTTGTTTTTTGTTTTTTTAAAAAGCGGAGCAAGTGTCCAAAAAGTCAGGTGATTGATTATGGCATTATCAACTGTGCATCGTGCAACCTGCCCCACCCCACCAGCCAAGGAAAGTGAAATCGAGATCTAGCCCAGGTTTAATAACATAGAGGCCAGAGATAGGGTGTCCGGTAAGAAGGCTGCTGGGAAGAACTGTGGATTGGAAGAGACAGACCTGGTATAGCGAGCATTGGAAACGCCCCTAAGGAACCCTATCACAACGAGAAGAACAGAGACAGGCAGTGAGTGGCTGGAGGCCAGAGAGGCCAGAGGAAGTCTATGTAGTATTTTAACAGCCTTAATTTTTAATTAAAAAAATACTTACTTTATGTCTATGGGTGTTTTGCCTGCATATATATCTCTTCATCACGTGCATACTGGTCCCCATGAAGGTCAGAAGAGAGCATCTGATCTCCTGGAGGTAGAGTTACAGACTCTTATGAGCCACCATGTGAGTGCTAAGAACCCACTCCTCAAGTAGCGCAGCCAGTGTTCTGAACTCCTGAATCATCTCTCAGTCCCCTTAACAGTCTTATTGAGATGTAAAACACACCTCCTAAAACCCACCTACTTCCACGATGTGACAAAATACCCAATTGAACCCAGCTAGGGAAGGAGGAGTTTACTTTTTCTCCTGTTTCAGAGGACCATCCTGGTGGTGGATAAACAGGAGAGACTGTTCATAGCCTGCAGGGGTCCTTCTTCTCCTTGGCTAAATGAGGAAAAGGCTCACTAACTGGAACCAGAGGGTGTAACCTTCAGGGCCAGCTCTGCCCTACCCACCTCCTAAAGATTCCACAACCTCCCAGACAGCACCACCAGCTGGGGACCAAAGCCTTCCAAACCATAGGCATGCCGCTTCTTTAAAATCTATAACTCCACTGCTTCTACAACAATCCTAAGATGATGCAGTCATCATCACTGTCTAATTCCAGACATTTTTCAGCACACACCCCTCTGAGCAGGCTCTTCCACCCCTTCCTTGTCTGGACAGCCACTGACCTCTGCCTCCGTGAATTTGCCTATTCTGGATCCATATAATCAGAATCACACAGCGAGAGACATTTTCTGACTAGTTTCTCTCACTCTGCATAATCCTTTGACAGTTTGTGCATTTTGTAGTAGCCTCAACATTTAGTTCCTATTTTTGACCAGGTAGTAGTCTTTTGTGTGTTATATATCATATTTTGGGGCTGGAGGGATGGCTCAGTGATCAAAAATGCTTGCTGCTCTTCCCAAGGCTCCAGGTTCAATTCCCAGCACCCACACAGAAGCTCACAACTGCCTGTAAATACAGTTCCAGGGTATCCTAGGCCTTAGGATCACTCACATGCACATACCACCACCACCCCCACACACATGCACACAATTAAAAATAATAATAGTAAATCTTAAAAGAACATTTGCTTCTATTCATCTTTTGAACGTATAGAAGGTTTTTGTTATTTTGTTTCTGTCTTTTGGGCTGCATGAGTGAGGGGCTAATGAATATTTGTGAGCAAGCTTCTGTGTGGACATGTGTTTTCAATGATCTTGGGTACAGACCTAAAAGTGGAATTATTGAGTCACTTGGCAAGTCTGTGTTTAAGGTTTTGGAGGAGCTGTCAAACTGCTTTTCAAAATGGCTGAACCATTTTACATTCCCTCTAGCATTGACGGAAGGTTATAATTTCTTCCCAATCTCATTGACACTTCTTCCTGTTTTTACTTTTACCTATTCTTGTAGGGCAGAAATTGAATCTCTTCATGGTTTTGAAGATTGTTATTACTTGTATGCATGTGTGTCTGTATGTGGGTATGTACACATGAGTGCAGTGCCTACAGAGGGCAGAGGAGGGCAGCAGATCTCCTGAAATTGGAGTTACAGGCAGTTGTGAGTCTCCAGAAGGTCCTCTTCTGGAAGCAGCAAACACTCTTAACTGCGGAGTCATCCCTCTAGCCCCTCCTGGTCGGGATGACTAATAACAGTGCAGAACTCATCTCACACACTCACTGTCCATCTACTTTAAATAAAAGCATTTTATTACTTTGTATTTAGTGTTTTACCTGCATGCTTGTTTGTGTACCATGTGCATGCAGTGCCCTCAGAGGCTAGAAGAGGGTGTTGGATCCCCTGAAACTGGAGTTACAGATGGTTGTAAGCAGCCATGTGGGTGCTGAAAATGAACCCAGGTCCTCTGGAAAGGCAGCTAGTGCTCTTAACCACTGAGCCATCTCTCCAGGCCCCTTACAGCCCATTTTAAATGGCATTGTCTTTTTATTGGCATATGAGAATTCTTTATACATTCTGGATTTTAGTCCCTTATCAGATGATTTATAATTTCTCCCATCCTATGTGTTAGTATTCTGGCCCACCCTTTGAGGACCTGCCCTACACATCCTGACATAAAGCCTACTTTAACAAAAAACTCCTCCCCCCTCTTTCTCTCTATTCCCACGAGGTGTGCACCCTCTCTCTCCCCCCCCTTTCCCTCTCCCGTCTCTCTTCCCCCCACCAAATAAAACTCTTCACTGAGCACTGTCTGCATGGCATCTCTGTCTCTCTGCCTCCGTGAGGCACCTTGGCTCTACCCGCCAAAGCCTCCCATGCACTGTATCATAACACTATGGTTTGTTTATTCACTTTACTGGTGGTCTCTGAAACACAAAGGTTTTCAGTTTTGATGAACACTCATTGTTATTTATTTACAGACGTTATTTACCAAGCATGAGAAAACAAGAGGTACAACAGAACCCACTATAAGAGTTTTATTAGAGAAGGGAAAAGATGGCCATGAGTAGGCCTACCAGAGGGAAATGTTCAGAGAGAGAGCAGAGTGGGTGGAGTCTGTTTTTGTAGGTCACCTAATGCATGCATATATGGGCTTACATAGCTACACCACGCATGCACATAGATTATGTGACCACAATGCAGATGTAAGGCCCTGGAGTGACTAAGCATTTTGCCTGACTGCTGACAGCGCATGTGCAGTCATGTGACTCCAGAAGTGGCTAGGAATAATAACATTCATTAATCATTTCTTTCTTTTGTGTCATAGCTAAGAAACCATTGCCTAATCCGTCATAAAAAATTTTATCTTATTTGTTCATTTTTATGCATATATTTTGCCTGCATGTGCACTATGTGCATGCAGTACTCTTGGAGACCATAAAAATGAGTATAGATCCCCTAAATCTGTATAGATGGCTGTGATTCATCACATGGCTGCTGGGATCTGAACTCAAGAACTCAAGTCTTCTGCAATAGCAGCCAGTGCTCATAACTGTTAGCTGTCTCTATAGCCCTAGGGTTATTGTATTCTCTCTCTCTCTCTCTCTCTCTCTCTCTCTCTCTCTCTCTCTCTCTCTCTCTCTCTCTCTCGGCAGGTTTCCTCCATGTAGTCCCAGCTGTCCTGGACTAGACTGGCCTCGAATTCACAGAGATCCACCTGCCCTTACCTCTGTTCCTGCCAGTGGCACAGATCTTTCATCCCAGCACTTGGGAGGCAGAAGGCAAGCGGATCCTGTGAGTTCAAGGCTAGCCTGGTCTACAGAGTGAGTTCCAGGACAGCCAGTTTAACATTCTGATCCACCCCTTGAAATCCTGCCCTTTGGCGCCACCCTGTGTGTAAAAGAACTCCACCCCTTCTTCGCTCTTCCGTTTCCCTCCCAAGAAGTGAGCACCCTTGAACCTCCTCTCTCTTTTCCTCTCTCTCCCTCTCCTTTCTGTCTTTTCCTATCTTTCTCTTTATCCCTCATTATAATAAACCATTTCCACTCAGATGCAGCCTCTGGGTTGTGAATGTCCACACGTTGCCCCACCGCCATGCCTGCATGGAGTGGGTCGCCCGCCAGCCCGCCGCTGCATCTGCCCAACATGCCAGCATGTTTCCATGCATGTGCCAGATACCCTCGGGGTCCCCCCCCCAATAATAAACCATAACAGTCAGTGCTGTTACACAGAGAAACAAAAACAAAACAAACAAACAAAAAGAGTTCTAAAGGCATACATCACCACTTCCTGGCAAGTTATTGTATATTTCATCTAAGGATTTTATAGTTTTACTTCTTGGTTTGTCTGACTTAATGTCTGACATGGCATAAGGTATAGGGCTCAGCTTCATTGCTTTGCACATACTCAGAAAATTGCCCCATCGATATTTGCAGAACAGACTAGTATTCCTCCACTGAATTGTCCTAATACCTTCGTTGGAGTTGTTTCTTAATATGGAGAGCTAATACACATGTCCATACCAGAGTCAGCAGAGAGGAAGAAATGGTGACAAAGGAGGAATTGGAGAATAACAGGAGATGGCTGAAGGAGAGCCCTCAGGTGGGAGAAGGGATGGGTCCAATTCCCAGGCAAGGGGTATCTGTTCTTGGAGAGGTAGATCATGTGACACAGGTGCAGATGTAAGTTGTGGGCATTCACTCTGATCACTTCACTTTTCTTGTGGAAGCAGGAAGCAGAGAGAGGGGAAGACAGAAGTCAAGACTAGAGCCAGAGTTGAGAAGAGAGCGGTTTAAGAATGTGATGCTAGAACCCAGCCTCTGCTCAGGCCACAGTGTCTGCACAGTCCCTCCCCCTTCACAGGTCTGTGAGTTCCTAGCTAACAGACTCCCCCGGGCCAGGATCTCTCACCTGAGTAGTAAATTTATATCAAAACAACACAGCCTGCTCTCCATGCCCTTCCCTACCCCCTGCCTGAGAATTGGATCCTGTCCTCTGAGAGCTGTTTCTCCCTCTTCTGCCACATGGACTCCGATTCTCTTCAGAGACCCACACCATGTTGTCTGCCTCTCCTGCTGAGGTCTGAACTCTACTCAGAGTTCCTGTTTTTTTTATATTTTCTAAATTACGTTTGTGTTTGTGTGTACGTGTGCATGTGCGTGTGCGTAGGTCAGATGATAACCTGTGGGAGTCCATTCTCTCCTTCCACCATGTAAGCCCCGGGGATCAAACTCAGGTTGTCAAGTGGCAAGTGCCTTTACCAGCCTTGCGATCTCATCAGCCCTTGTTTTGTTTTGTTTTGTTTTTCAGATATAAAGCTTTACTATGTAGTCCAGGCTGGCCTGAAATTCATAATCTTCCTGCTTCAGCCTCCTGAGTGTTAGGATCACAGATATCACCAATACACTTGGCTTTTTTAATTGATTGATTGATTAATTTATGTGTGTGGGTTGTGTTGTACGTGCATGCACTCATATACCACAGTGTGTGCAGAGGTCAGAAAACAATTTGCAGGAGTTAGTTCTTTCCTTCTACCACGTGGGTTTCAGGGATCAAACTCAGGTCATCAGGCCTAGCAGCAAGCACCTCTACCTACTGAGCTATCTCACTGGCTCACTATTCTTACTTTTAAAATAAAATGCAGTTATGCTGGGTATGGTGGTCCATACTGCTAATGCCAGCATACAGGAGGCAGAGGTAGGAGGATTCTGTGAGCTCAAGGCCAGCTTGGATTATGTAGTGAGTTCCAAGCCAAGCAGGGCTACATAATGAGACCCTGTCTCAATCAATCAATCATAGGGCTGGAGAAATGGTGCTGAGGGTAAAGAGCACTGGCTGCTCTTCCAGAAGACCCAGGTTCAATTCTTAGCACCCACATGGCAGCTCACACCATCTGTATCTCCAGTTCCAGGGGATCTGATGCCTTCTCATGTGTCCTTCCCAAGGGCTCATGAACTTCATACACATACACAGACATCAGCAAGCACACACAACTAAAAATGAAAATACACCTTTAAATATGTATATATAAAATTATATTTGTTATTATTGATTCATATTGCATTATTTGTTACAGGGTCTCATCATATATCCCCAGAAGTCCTGGAACTCACTCTGTAGACCAGGTTGGCCTCAAACTCAGAGATCTGCCTGCCTCTGCTTCCAGAGTGCTGGGATTCAAGGTATGTGCCACTGCACTTAACGAAACTAAATATTTTTTTAAGTAAAAGTTAAGGGGACTGGAGAGATGGCTCAGCAGTTAAAAGCACTTGTTTTTGCAGAGGACCTAAGTTCAATTCCCAGCACCCACATAGCAGCTCATAACCACCCATAACTCCAGTTCCAGAATGCACAAGACACAGACATACATGTGAGCAAAACACTCATACACATAAAAATAAAGTCTTAAAAAATAGTAAAAGAGCCAGGCAGTCGTGGCACACGCCTTTAATCCCAACACTTGGGAGGCAGAGCCAGGCCGATCTCTGTGAGTCCGAGGGCAGCCTGGTCTACAGAGCGAGATCCAGGACAGGCACCAAAACTACACAGAGAAATCCTGTCTCTAAAAAACAAAAACAAAAAAAAGTAAAAAGGTGAAAAGAATTTTAAATTCAAAATAATAGGACAAATGGCTATCACATCAATAGTAGAAAAACACCTTTTCCCCACTTCATCTGCCAAGACTGGGGGTAGCCAGAGCTAACCTTAAGGCTGTGATTCAGCTAGCCAAGCCAGAACCCAGCCTTCTGAGTCGCCATTATCATAACGGCCTCAGAAGCCTCTTCTGGCAATGAAGCCACTTATCTCCTCACAACAAACTGGAGACACCAGACAGACCCAGGATGAAATGAATCCTGGCATTTCTTAATCGCCATATGTTAATTGCTTAGAATGGAGAACATCCGGTTTTGTATGCAAAAAAGGCTGCAGGAGACCCAGCCCATGTTCTGCTCTAGGCTTATTAAAACCTCAAGAAGTCCTCAAACCCTCTGCACCCGAGCTCATAAACCAGACCCCACTGTGGCGGCATCCTGGGCTTTGAACGGTGACCACGAGAGGGCGCTGCGATCCGAGCTGAGGAAAAGTGGGCGGTTTGCCGCTAGATGGCGCCTCATAATCTCCGCTGAGTGGTCGCAGCCGGCTCTAGCCTCCCTGCCTCCTTCCTTGATCCTGCATCCTTGGCCACAGGACCTCTGCCCTTCATCCTTAGCCACAGTGCCCTGCATCACTCCCGGCGCGCTTCCTTCCAGGCTCCGGCTGCATCTCCAAACACAGAATCAAAGTCAAGTCTAGCTGAAAATACACCATCTGCCTGTGGAAAACAAAAATCTCTGGCGCTGTCACGTCAGCACCCGATGCAGGTTAATAACCAGCCTCCGAGCAGATGGCCGCTTTTTATAATTACTGGGTCCCCCCCCCCTTCGGCTTGCTCCCCTTTGCCTCCTCCCCAGTGGGAGCAGGTGGGTGTCACACCCCCGCGTGTGCCCTGCCACCTGCTGCCACCAGCTACTGGTGGCAACACAGCCCTGCAGGGAGCCCCTTCTCAACCAGGGAGGCCTGGACCCAGATTAAACAGATAGCCGGTATGCCGGAGAGGATGCCACAAGACCTGCATGCCAAACCTTGGAGGATAAATTAATGAGAAATTTTGACTGAACAACATACTTTTAAATCCAGCCATTTCCCTCCAGAGGAATCTGTCATAATCCAAAGACTATCAAAATCCAAACTATGGAGATAGTAACAAAAGCACAATCACTGCAATGCTTTGATAAGAACTTGCCTAAAAGACACCCCCCACCCAATGCTATGATATAAAGGATACTGTATAACCATTGCCAGTATTTCCGAGGAGTTTGAAATTACCTTAAAAAATATGAAGTTGGGCTGGGGAAATGGCTCAGTAGTTAAGAGCCCTGCTCTTCCAAAGGACACAGGTTCAATTCCCAGCACCCCTATGCTAGTTCACAACTGTCCGTTATTCCAGTTCCAGGAAATCTGATGCCCTCTTCTGGCATATGCGGACATCAGGCACACCTATAGTGCACAGACATACATGCAGGCAAAACACCCATACAGGTACAAATAAATATATACATTTTTAAAAGGAATATGAATTTGTTGGTGCATGCCACTGAGGCAGAAGTAATACACTTTTCTGGATTTTCCTAAGTTTTCAGCAAAAATCGTTGACAAATGAAAGGAAATGAGCAGTTTCTAAGAACAGAGTTAAAGGCGGCACATGCCTGTGATCTTAATATTCAGGTGGCTGAGGCAGGAGGATCATGAGTTTGAGGACAGCCTCTAACTACACAGTGAGGTCCTGTCTCAAAAATAACCCTAAACTAAACCAAATCAAACCAACCAAATCAAGGCAAACCCAGGAGAGCTAAGCACGAAGGAAACTGGTAACAGTGGTGGTCACGAGTCTGTCCGCGTTACTTTCTTTCACAGTTTACCTCCTCTGGCTCCCTTTAAATTTTGTGCCAGGCTACTCAAAATAAAGTTTAACAAAAAAAGATACAGGGCTACAAATACTTTTAGATCAGGAGAAGCAATCACCAAGGAAATCCAGGAAAATGCTTTCAGCTCTGGAAAGGACGGTAGGAGGTACCCTGCTGGGCCCGGTGCCACTGAGTCACAGCAAGAGTGGCTGTCAAGGTGCCCTCACTTGAGGGCTGCTCCATCAGGCACACAGTGGGACCTCATGCAGGAGCATGGAAGGGTAGGTCCAACTGCCCAGCAAATTGAATTCTATTACAACCTGACTTTTCTAAATGCATGAGTATAAGCAATTACAGAATTTGACATACTGTTCAAAATGGAGCACATGCCTCCATTCACAGCACTTGGGAGGCTGAGGGAGGAGGATTATTGAGTTCCACAGCCTGACTGTATAGCAATACAGTGAGGTACTGATCAAAATAATAAAACTAAATAAAACAAGAAAGTATCCCCTAACCTGAAGCAGTGGACAAAAGAAAATCTTAATTGTGGTTTCATTGCATGCTTCCGCCAACCAATGTCTTCACCTCTACACTAAAAGGGCAGCTTTGGAGCCCAGTGAAGCTGTAGCAACTGGGACTGTGGTCCTGACTTAGACTTCTAGTTCAAGGGGCCTTGAGGGTCACTTACTGTTTAATAGGAAGAACAGAAAGTGTCAATTGAACCAGAATAGCCATAGTCTCTCCAAAGACAGCATCCGCTCCCAGCCCTGCCCTGTGCCCAGTCTCTGACTCCATGGGCTCCAGGTAGCACCTGGGCTAGAGCATCTGACCAGTGCCAGCTAAGGCACTCTGACACAAAGTCTCCGCCCCTCCATCCCCGCGGGTGAAGTCCACAGGAGGCTTCCTTAACACGTGCAAAGGGGCTGCACTCTCAGCTGGTCCTCAGTCCAGCACCCGCCTCTGGCTGTGGAAATTCTGGGCTGTAGCCATGGACAGAATCTAGGTCCCAGGCACCAGACTTGGGCAGAGATGACCGCAGGGGCTAAGCATGACACGCAGCAACTCGGCGGAAGCTGGCCTGAGTCAGCTGTCAGTCATCAGGAGCTGGGCTGGGCAGCTTTTACCCAACTATAAAGTCACAAATCAAACAACCTTCCCTTTTATGTTAAGGCTTCAATTCTCAAAAGTGGTTTACACAAAATACATGGAAAATGGCTTTTCAGGGGAAAGTAATTTATTAGTAATTTGGTGACATTCAGGTTGTGGTTTTGAAAGCAGAAAAGAGATAATATCAGGGAAGACCTGGGGATAGAAATATTGTTTGTCCATGGTTGGGACAACCCCTCCCCCGACACTTCAGAGACAGCATACATCTTACTAAAAATATTTCATGTGGAAAACATGTCTCAAAACTTGTTCGTGAAAACTGGGGGGCTCCCATGTTGTGTTTGAGGGCTCTGGGTTCTAGGGATGCTCTGGCTTCTAAGGTCAGTAGCTCAGGGGCTTAAAGAAGCTTGAAACTTGATTCCAGGTTTCCTTTGTCACATTTTCTTCCTGGAGAAGTTCCATAGCAAGTGATTTCAAAACAATGGCTCCCCAAAATATTTACTGAAGCCTGGCATAGGGGTATACCCCAATAATCCCAACCTTTAGTGGGTGTGGAGGAAGGAGGATCAAGAGTTCAGGGTTATCTTTGGCTTTACAGAGAACTGGAGGCCAGCCTGGGCTACATGAGATCTTGTCTCAAAATAATAAAACAGAAACAATAAGAATTTAAAGACTTCTAACAAAAAAAAAATATTATAGATCTTGGCTTGGTGACGCTTGCCTGTAATCTCATGGCTCAAGAGCCTGGGACAGGAGGATCATGAGTTTGAAGTCAAGCAGAACCACATAGAGAAACTCTGTTTTGAAAAAACAACACTTAGAGGTAGGGAGATGGTTTAGCCTGGGTTCAGTTTCCATTTCCCACAAGACAGCTTACAACTGTTAGTAATTCCAGTTCTAGGAGGTCCAGTGCCCCCTTCTGGCCTCTGTGGGAATCACACACATACATACTGTGCTTACATAAATGCAGACAAACCAAGTAAAATAAACAAACAAACAAATAAATAAATAAAACAGAAAGACATAAAGTATATAGCTTTAAAAATAAATATTTATTGAGGGTCCACCCCATAAAAGCCATGGTCCCAAGCAGAACAAGCTGGAGATTGGAGGGGTGATCAAGACATACAGCTCAGCCAGGCAGTGGTGGCGCACGCCTTAATTTCCAGCACTCGCAAGGCAGAGCCAGGTGGATCTCTGTGAGTTCGAGACTAGCCTTGGCTACAGAGTGAGTTCCAGGAAAGGTGCAAAGCTACAGAGAGAAACCCTGTCTCAAAAAAAAAAAAAAAAAAAAAAAAAGACACACAGCTCCTTCCCTCCCTGAGTGCATATCTCCAACAGGGGATAAAAAGAAGTATCAAATGTTTAATAAAATGTATATGATGTCATTGGTTGAGCTCCAGCACTAGGACCAATTGGCCAAACCAAAATTGAGCCCCTCAAGGGCTGGGACCAGGCTTAGCAGTACAGACAGCACTTGCCTTGGCTCTACCACAGGAGAGCTGGGAGCAGGGCTCACTGGTGGTATTTACCTAGCTTATGCAAGATCCTGGGTTCCATCCACAGCACCACAAGTAAAAAACAAAACAAAGCAAAACAACAACAACAAAAAAAAAAACCCAGCTACTTGTC